>VMBQ01009520.1:16503-29819 GCA_007657795.1 Dreissena rostriformis
ATCAAAAAAAAAAAGTAAAAATCTGATATAATATATATATATACAAGGTAGGTATCTCTTGACACAGAAAAATCACCTCCATCAACATTTTAAGCGATTAATTGACTAAATGGCGGTCGATTTTCGTAAACTATGTACCATTTTGTTGGGAAAGGTTGCCTCGTGACGAAAAATGACCACAAACGGCTACTTGCCAACATAAACTACAAGAAAACACTTGTCGAACTTGTTGAAATGCTAAGTCGGCGATCGGCAGACCGATGTTCAGTGCCGATTTTTATCAGAGTAAAATTATCGAAATACCCCAGCTACCGAACATGATGCGCATTAGTACAATAAAACAATACGAGTTTATCAACTTACAACACAGATTTGTCCTTTTGTTTGCATTATAACTTCAAAATCGCTGTAAATCGGGAATTGTTTATCGGCAATTTCGAGTCCAGCTCCAATGTCGATCAGACGCTTACATGGTAAATACGGTTCTCAGTTTCAGTTATTCGGCAATACTTTGGGTAACTCTGAGGCGTGGAACCAATCGCGTAAGGTGAAGGACATTTTGCAATATGATTATCGTACATGATTGAAATAAACATTCAAACATAACGATTATATAGTATTTGGTGTGAACAAAAGGACAAATCTGTGTTGTAAGTTGATAAACTCGTATTTGTTTATTGTACTAATGCGGATTATGTTCGGTAGCTGGGGTATTTCGATAGTTTTACTCTGGTAAAAATCGGCACTGAACATCGGTCTGCCAATCGCCGACTTAGCATTTCAACGAGTTCGACAAGTGTTTATTTGTAGTTTATGTTGGCAAGTATCCGTTTGTGGTCATTTTTCGTCCCGAGGCAACATTTCCCAACAAAATGGTACATAGTTTACGCAAATCGACCGCCATTTAGTCAATTAATCGCTTAAAATGTTGATGGGGGTGAGTTTCCTGTGTCAAGAGATACCTACCTTGTATATATATATTATCAGATTTTTTTTTATTTTTTTTTTATAAAATATGTTGTTTTTATAACATATTGATAGTGTTAAAGTGACTTGGCCACGCGCCCAACACCTGTGAGCGAAACTAGTTTTGAATTTGATTTTAGAAAATCAATGTTTTGAATGAAAATATATGTAATATGAAACATAATATGTACATAATGATATAACACATACAATATTCCAAATACGCCAAAGGGATAATAATACCGCGTGTGCTAAAGTGACTTTTGAGAAAAGAGGACACTACCCTTTTTAAATTCTAGCTTAATCACTTCAAAATGCTATACAAATATCATTATTTAACAAATGTGGGGACTTGAGGTCAAAATACGATTACCTTAATGTCAGTTTAAAGCTGCCTTTAACTTTAATCCACAAATCTAGCAAAGCACATCAAATAACAATAACATGTACATTCTGTAACATTTAAACATTTCTCCACCCACTCAGTTGACCATATTGAAATAATCATTTAACAATAGGTCATGCGTTTAGAACATTAGTAATTTAATAAAGTGTTGTAATATGTCATTATTAAAACACAAAATAAATATTATTTCAGCTGTCCAAAGAATAGAGGATAAAACTTGAAAACCTTGTCCGATTTTCGTTTCGGTTTTCTTCTGTCAGCCATGTTTACGTGTAAAGCCTCGTTTTCAGTTTACGAATACTTCCGGATTTAGAGGGTCGACACAAAAGGGTGATTGCTCTTCATCTAGTGCGTTCAGTTACAGCGAGCTTTTCATAATGTTGATTTGTGTCAGTGAAATATTCATTCATTCGTTCGTTCAAAACGTTACGTTCGTTCATTTACTCATTCATTCATTCATTCATTCATTCACCTACTCACTCACTCAATCACTCACTCCTGAATATAAATAATCAGTTAGTTTCTTGAGAGTTGGTGAAGAGTGTTGTTCAATCAATCAATCAATCAATCAATCAATCAAAATCAATCAATCAATAAAAAACATCAATCAAACAAACCATCAATTAATCAAGCTAGAATGTTGTTAATTAATTCATCCATTCATTTATTCGGATAATAACTAATCTAAAATTACATTATAAAAATATAAATCGTATCATTAAATTTCGGCATTTCGAAACACGTGATGATCGGACGGAGACATAAGAGTATGTATTGTTAGCATGTAAGTTTGTCTAAGTTTCGGAACCCTCTTTATTTATGAAAAGTTGAACTGTATGAGCTTTTATCTGTTCCGCTATCATATTATGTTTTTTTCGCATTATCGCAAAACATTTCAGTTGTGTGTGAAATCTAGTATAAATGAATTGAACCTGCTGGGATGGTTATAAAGCCTAAGATCTTACCAAACACGCCATCAGACCATCGAAGAATTTTATATAAAATACCAAATTATTGGAATATTGAATAATGAGAGTGTTACATAGAAAACTCACGAACCATTGAGTTGCATGTATAAGCCGTTAAAATATTTCGTTATTATTTATGTTTCGTCCTGTTGTCATTTTTACTTGATTAGAAAATGTTTAATTGCATTAATGTAATATAAAAGAGACCTTTCGCTTTTTCAATTTCTTCGCTTCGTCTTCTTCATCATCGTCTGCTTCCGGTACAGGAACCACTTCCGGGTTCTTCTCGTCGCCGGCGTCTTCTTCCTCTCCGTCTGCACCGAGAACCTTCTCGAACTTCAAAGCCTGCTTCCGGAGCCGCTCGTTCACCCGGAAGTCCCGTTGGACATTCCGGTTTAGGAAATACTTGGACTGCTTAACCGCACTCTCTTCTTCCGGTTCCTCTTTTTCGTCCTTGCGTTCCCAAAGGGCGCCGGTCTTGATCTCAACACTCATGTTTTTTTTATACCAACGCTTACTTGACGTAATCAGTGAAATGAAACAATATGTTGTTTTATTCTTATAAGCGTTCTCGAGATCAATACTCCAACACTCTCTTCGCAAATGAAGCACAAACGAAGATAAATACGATTATTCCAAAGTATCTAATATCTATTTACACCCAGCATTCCGGTCAGCGACAAAATAGCAAATGAGCTTTCTTGAGTTTCCCTCGCGCGTTTAGGACACGTTGACATGACGTTTTATTCAGCGATTACACATGGACAAAATTAAACATAGATTTGACGTATTCCGGAAACGCAACCGTGAATAATTTTCTTTATTGACAGCCCCTGGCTATTTCTCGTTTTATCAATAAAATATCTTTCCCTTTTAATTGTCATTATTATTTTTCTTGCTGTCGTTACAGTTGAAAGTATTGCATCATATTGTCGTCAATACTTTTAATTCGTTTTCAATTAGCACGAATTACATATAAATATATTTAACGGCGGAATTACTTACTTCTTCGCTGTAAGTTTATGAGGACGAACATTCTTAATTTTAGAGCATAATTTGTCAAGATTTGTTGATCAGCCCCGTTTATAGTTTGAGGCAGTTATTGGAAAGTTTAATTTTCTCATGTATCTCTTTTCCCCGAGGGTCCGTTTATAAAGCTTGCTGCATTTTAGCTGAGATGCAGACTTTCAATAACATGTGCACTAAGTTAATCAACAGAGAGACGTAAAAAGTCCTTAAAAAGGTTGACCATATGCTCGCATTGGTATAAATGATAATACGTCTTATACTAGTATTAAAAATATAAATACAACAAAGCAACAGTCAGAAGCTAAATGGTCAACACATTATGTGTTAATTAATTAAAGATTGTTACCTTTCTTTCTGCTAATTTTGCCCATTTGGGATCTATATCTTCGTCATCTTCCATTTTGGAAACTAGTGTCCGTATTGTTGTCGTCTGCTGCGCATTGAACGACGAAGTACAGGCCACGTCAGGCGTTTTATCCAACGTTGCGTGTCTAATATACAATATGCGTGTATATGTAAATAATGTTTCACATAGTGAACAAGAATAGCGAAAGGTCTAAACGTGAACATTCCATTAGCGTGAACCATTACACTGTAAAATGGAGATCGCTCATACAACACTAACATCAATTTATAGTTTTACTACTAGAAGAACCATTAAGCGGTTATACATTTACACATATGCATAATACATTTACGAATTAGTATCAAACTTAAATGAGCCGAACTCTGAGAAAACAGGGCTTAATTAATGTGCGTAAAGTTTCCCACCAGATTAGACTGTGCAGTCCACGCAGGCTTATCAGGGAAGACACTTTGCGCTTTTATTGTATTTTTCGTTTAAATGAAGTCTCTTCTTAGCAAAATAAATCCAGTTGTGGCGGAAAGTGTCGTCCCTGATTAGCCTTTGCGGACTTAACAGGCTCATCTGGGAAGACACTTTACGCACATTTAGTAAGGCCTGTTGTCCCAGAGGGAGGCACATATTAATTACTGTAAGAAGCAGGTAACAGGTTTATTTTATCATTTCTCAATTTAAATCATCACGCACATGTCAAGCAACATTATTTATTGACACGGATAAATATAATAAAAACAAGATATTCTATAAGATTTTTGTAAGTTTCTCAATTCGCCTGATTTTGCTTTGGATTATAAGAAAAGAAAAAAAATTGTCGTTAAGCCAATCGTGCATATTTCATCACTTAAAAAAAAAAGAGTAGAAACTTTAATTACGTTTTAAATGGTGAACGTGAACAGGTAAAATATTAGTTCACCAAATGATGTTGCCACTTGAGTTCATTCGATTGTATTACGAGTACCAAATGGTTCGGTCTCCAGCCGAAATTCGTTTCGTTAATTTAAATAATTTTAAATAGCGCGATTAAATTGAAAAGCCTCAAGGTGGATTAACAAAAGATTTCAAGAAAGGAAAATTTAATATCGGAATCAACTTCTTTGTACGCTGCACTTACAGATTAGGCGGAGATTTAAATATACACATGTTAATCCACAATGTCGTTGTCAGACTTAATCCACGGTTGTGAATCGAAGACTTTTCCATGTGTTAAACTCACTTGGTTATTCAAAAGGGGATTTTTTTATATTGACGCTGTCTCTATGTTAGTTATAAGAATTGACATGGTGGAATGACATTCGGGAAAAGTTAAATTCTGGAATTTAAACTCAGTCATTTTAATGGTGAGTACTTATACGTTTACCTGAACAATATTTACTGTCTTATCAAAATTAATTATTATTTTATCCAACAGAAGAATTAAAAGCCGCCTTCGCCGCCGCCGACGACAACAACGTTATTATTGTTATGATTATTATTATGATTATTACTATTATTATTATTATTATTATTATTATTATTATTATTATTATTATTATTATTATTATTATTATTGAGTTATAAATCAAAACAGAGTGTTCAACAGAAAAGGCAATTGGGATCACGTGTACATATAATATTTGTCGAGGTTATCACACTCACCATCCTCCTTCTTCTCATTCTTATTATCATAATAATCATTTTCAGATATTTTAACATTATCAGAATTATCATCATTTATTTTTCAAAATCATCGTTATTATCATCCTAGTCGTTTTCATCGTTATCTGAAAATCAAATTAGCTAGTTAAATTTAGAACAGACGCTAAGTTAGAGTGTTAACATTTTTTTTCAAAAGATGATCTAATGCCATGATTATTCCGTTACAATAGCCTCAGTTTATATTCTATGTACGTTTAGACTTGTAGAATATAAGCGTTGTAGCAATTGACGATATGAACACATTGGCGCATTTCAAAGTTTCGAAAAATAAACAATGGCTTTAATCTAATTCATTCAGCCTCATTCAGTAATCCTAAACAATGCATACATTGTATGTGTCCTTTGTAGCCTTAATGTTTCGGGCGTCTTTTAAAATTTAAAAATCCATGATGACAATAAACTCATGTACAGCATGAACAAAACCAAAGATGTAGACAGGTTTTCATGAACTACAAAAGCAATCTTGGAAGACATCGCGTACTTGTACATGGACTCAATAGCACTATGAAGCTGTTAAGTTCTGTATTTATACAGTGAAAGAAAACGACGTTAATTTTCCAAATTTTTGTTTTCGGATTTCTGAAATACAAACACGTCGCGGATTTATGAAAAACAAATATTTAAGAGCGTCGCTTACCTAGACTTGAAAACGGTAAGTAATCCTTTGTGAAAACATTTTAAGTCCTAAATGGTTTTAACGGGACCTGTTCAAGCGTTGGTTCATTGAAAAAAAAAGTCAGATCTGCAAATTTACGTTGTAGTTATGATATTTGCGAGGAAACAGTAATACTAAACATTTACCACGCGTTAAAATATCCATTATATGCATCTTTTCTCGATTTAAAAACCTGAAAATTATAAAGCGTTATAAACGCGAAAACGATTGAATAATTTGGAGAGTTCTGTTGTTATTATTATATTTTGTGACATTAAGAGGATTTACTCGCATGACTTTTACTCAAACTGTGAGTGGTTCGAGCCCCGGTGTGGATTACTTTTCTGCTTTCTTTAATTTATTATTGTTTTATATTGGAGCTATTTAGTTCCGATGTTTACATTTATCAATTTAAAGCATTAAATGACAAACTTCAAAACTTGCAAAAAGTTGACCTTAATTGATCATCATCATCCATCGATACGTGTGCTTATTTCTTAATACGATATAACACAATCAACGATCCTTAACGGATTGGCCCTTTTCGCATTTCATGGTCGAAATGTGTGTGCTGATAATTCAAACATCTCGAATTTGTATTGAAGAAGGTTCCCCACAGAGCGTTCATAAACTGCTCGAATAATACTAGCTTATACGCAATTAGAGTATTTCTATGTTCCCGCCCCCACACCCCCAAGATTTGACCCGATGGCTTACCTTTCTTTGTTATTTGATCTGTGGCATTTATTTGAATTCAGGGGCAAATCTAAATACAGCGATAGAAATCGCGTGACGCATGTTATTGTTCTATCAAAATAACCTCAAATAAATTAGATATACATTTTGTTTTAATGAATTGGTAGTGTTAGTTGCTTTGGTTGTGCGTTTCTTTTGTAAAATCTTTCTGTAAAGTATACTTTTTATGCCAAATTAAGAGTACAGTATATTGAAATTTCATGAAAGTTAGTTATAAACCCTGAAATAAGGAATTATGCTTTCATTATTATAATTATTATTATTATTATTATTATTATTATTATTTAAGTTGGTATTTTGGCCGCTTTTAACAGTATATCAGTGGTGGTCAGTTAACCAACTCACACTTTTCATTGGTTAGCTCGTTAACCATTACGAAATTCACATACTCATGCCATTAACTGAGAACTGCCCTACTTGAAATCAATGCAGTAGATCAGTTAAATTCAATTCACCAAGTGTATTGAAATCCCTTTATTCGTCATAATTAATGCACGTGGTTCAGTTAGTTAATACTTCTAGGAGCACAGTGCACGAGATTATCATCCTCTGACAGTAATATAATAACTATACATATAATTGAGCCTCGTTCTGTAAAAAGGGGGTTTAATGCATGTGCGTAAAGTGTCATCCCAGATTATCCTGTGCGGACCGCACCGCACAGGATAATCAGGAACGATACTTTCCGCTATTATGATATTATTTGTTTAAAGAAAGTATGTTCTAAGCAAACATTTCGTTTAGGCCGAAAGTGTCGTCCCTGATTAGCCTGTGCGGACTGCACAGGCTAATATGGAACGGCACTTTAGGCACATGCATTAAACCCCCTTTTCACAGAGAGACGCTCTTATATAATTATTTGTGCTTTAGAAAGCTCTGTCTTCCTTCTCATCCAATGTCTCAAATTGCATTTTGATTGTCGGCGTGACGTATCAGTTCATTGCCACTTGGTAATGAATAGCCACGCAAAAATGTTGGTGCAAATATTTATATCTGCATTATGCGACTCTCAATGCATGTAAACTAACACCTTAGCTTTCTCTTGCATACACTATGAGAGATGAAAAAAGAAAAGAAATTGAATTAGACCTTCGAATCAATCTACAATGCATGCATTTATAGAGTAGTTTAGTTTCCTTATCGCCAATTAAAGATATGCAGTCGATGCATTAACATTGTCGGGCATGTACAATACTTTTTTCAATGTTGGTACACTAGTTATATATGAGATATGCATGTTTGTTGATTGCATTTTTTTGCGGTTTCGGACAGTATTTAATTCTGATCAGAGCGGTCAGTTCTAGTTCATGGTTTAGTTAGTTTACCAGTTACTAGAAATAACGACACATATACACGTTGAAATATATGTAAACGAGTGGTATTTGCAAAGCATCTACATCTTTAATACATGCGTAGGTCAATAGTTAGGTCACATGCAATTTTCAAAAACGACATCAACAAAAACATCGTCGATTTGGCAATCTGTGGATTGGTACATTTAAATAAAAAATAGAAACAGTTATATTTTTCCTATATATCTGTATCGTTCAAAGTTTCCAACTGGCAGAATTACAGAAGGGAAAAGTTAATACACCCTTGAACTTAAGGTAATGCAAATCTGTAAAGCCGTTATTGATTGTTCACTCCATTATTGTTGAGCTCTTTAAAACTATATATGTCGCGCTCTGAGAAAAAGGGGTTTAATGCATGTGGGTAAAGTGCCGTCCCAATTTGGGACGGCACCTTACGCACATGTAGTAAACCCCCTTTCTCAGAGCGCGTCTCATATGTATCACTCGAACAAACCGTTTAACATCATACAATTAATAAAACGATAACTGATGCGTACAAATTTAGACATTAATTGGCATTATGGTATGATTTATAATTAAAAAAAAAAACATTAGATTTTATCAGCTACTAACAGTGGAAAGAAAATTTATACGGTTTCTTATACCATATGATATTGATAAGTGACTCAATAGTTTATTTCAGATCCCACCATCGCCGTTTTTTTTATGTACCAATTATCTTTTCGCTAAAAAAGAGACTCGCTCTTGGAAAACTGGGCTTAATGCATGTGCGTTAAGTATCGTCCCAGATAAGCCTGTGCAGTTCGCACAGGCTTATCAGGGACAAGACTTTCCGCCTATACGGGATTTTCGTTTTCGAGAGACTTCTTATAAACGAAAAATGCCATAAAAGCGAACTGCATAGGCTTCCGCACATGCATTAAGCCCAGTTTTCCCAGAGCGAAGCCCTTTTTTATGACGTTGAGCAAATCTTTGATTAAAAATGGCATACATACGGAGGCAAAAATGCTGTTCATCCAAGACAGCAATGCAGACACACGTTTGTATAGATTTTAAAATTTATTTTGTAAAAAAAATAAAAAAAAATCCTTATTTTGAGAATAACGTTTTTCGACCCAAAACTTTGAAATTGTCTCAGTGAGCGATTATTCGGTGGTTTATGAGGCCAATGATACGGGCACTTTGATTTTAATCAAATACAAACAATTATTGAATAGTGCACTTAATGTCACTTTAAATTTGTTGACCAAGCTTTTGAGGTATGACAGCCTATATCTTTCATTTCTAGAGCTCGACTTAATAAAAGGTTTTCAAACAAAGTGTTTGTTTTGTCGTCCTTATAACATTTACACTTTAAATATTATTGTGTTAAGTGAAATTTAATTTGATGTAAGTGAATTCAATTTCCGATATTTTACGAGTAGATCTAACAACATTGTTTTTTTAATAGCGAATATTACTGGATATTAATGTATAATTTAAACATGATATATAGGTCACAGTAGTTAGTTCCCGTATTCACAAATCCCGAGGCGAGAAGTAAAGTCATTGAATTAAAGATGCTGAAACTGTACCTTTTCCGAAATGTGTTGACATATCTCGTTTCAAGAAATTATTTTTGCACTGTTTTGCAATCCACACAATCTGAATAAAGTCCTACTGGCAATATTGACATTTTTTATAGGCGAAACAACTTTTGATGTGGAAAAAGCTGCCAGCTTTTGTAGCATTTGTTTCTTTACATTATATGGTTGATATATTTTTATGATTGAAATTAACTTCACAGTATAATTTATGGCCGTTTATTAAAAATGTTGTCGAGTCTGCTTGCGGAAGGCTCGATATAGCAGTCAGACGGTACGTGCGTCCGTGTGTGCGTGCATGGGTGCTTGTGAGCGTCCAAGAATTTTAAATAAATTTCCACTAATGTCCGCCATAAAACATCAATATGTCATTTGTAAACCTTTTCTCATTACACAACAGGTGGAGGTCACACTTAAAGATCAAAGGTTAAACTTGGTCATAAAACTGTAAAATTCTTCTCGCCACCTCAAGGTCATAAATAAAGGTCAAATGTTAAATTTGGCTACAAATTAGCTTTGTCCAGAATGTAACTGAATAATTCATCATGCAATATGTTAACCATGTGCACGCATGCGTCAAAGGTCAAGGTCACATTTTAGACCAAAGGTGGAACATGTGCATTGTTTACCTTGTTAAATAATTATAGGAATTATTGACAATAGGTTTCACATGTTGCCGAAAGGCACCTACCGGTAGATATCTGATTATGTATTATTTTGTTTTATGTTTACCATACTATGATACCTATGCCGCTATAAATAGTTCCATCTATTATGATATATAAAACTGTGCTTGCATATTCATTCAGTAGATATATATATCGTATATATATATCATCGAATGAAAGAGATTGTGAAGCCCATGTGTCATAATGTTAACGTTTTAAGATCGGGTGGTTCTATGGGCGTTTAATTATACCGCCTGTATCAAATTGAATACACTTCCAACCCGAATAAGAAAATAACTTCAAAATTGAAAAATCAAACACGTCGGTTATTGGTTCTTAATTACATCAAAGACAGTCTGTCAAGATGTGGAGATTTCTTTAACCGTATGAAATTATTTATTTACACGCTAAATTGGTGGCACAATGGACTTTTATGGCAAGTAAATACCCAACAATTAAGTACGATTTCCGACCGAATAAAATGAAATTGAAAGTTTAATGTTTGACTTTTATCGATGCCTATCAAAAATAATTATGTTTTGAAATGGAACAGGCGGTAAATTTATTGGCAGACGCGGTTTATTTATAATGCGATTGAGTTACTGAATATGGAATTAATCAGTCTAGAAAAATCAGTGTTACATTTTTTAAGAAGCCGACAAAATATGAACAAGAAGATGTTAAACAAAGAGTGTTGAAATAAAAAAAGGATTTGGGCTATCGTCTGGATTTGAATAAAAACAATGTAATTTGTTCGTTTATTAGTTTAATTAATTAAGTTTACAATTAATGATACAGACAGATACATGTTCACTTTAATAGTATTTTACAAGTGTAATATTACGCTTAGTATCATGAATTATATAGTTAATACATTTATGGTGCATTTAAAATGCATTTAAATACAGAAATACACGTCTTATTAATCAATGTTACATGTTTTAATGCAAGACCTCTCGAACATTTTTGTCAGGACTGAAATCTATCTTAGTTGAATTCAAGCGATTATGAAGGCAATGACAACACTTTGCAATTTCATAATCGCAGTAACACAACAAACATTTTCATCGATGCTTATATTTATAGTACATATATATATTGCTTTATTTTAAATTTCGTTTGAATTGTAAAGTTTAATATGCATGTTATTGCTATTTTTAGAAATCCAACAGGCAGTTGTGTGTTTTTTAACCGAACAGCGAAGCACATCCCCATTTAACCGTGTTTCATAAATTTGAATGCAAACAACGAATAATNTTTTTTAAGAAGCCGACAAAATATGAACAAGAAGATGTTAAACAAAGAGTGTTGAAATAAAAAAAGGATTTGGGCTATCGTCTGGATTTGAATAAAAACAATGTAATTTGTTCGTTTATTAGTTTAATTAATTAAGTTTACAATTAATGATACAGACAGATACATGTTCACTTTAATAGTATTTTACAAGTGTAATATTACGCTTAGTATCATGAATTATATAGTTAATACATTTATGGTGCATTTAAAATGCATTTAAATACAGAAATACACGTCTTATTAATCAATGTTACATGTTTTAATGCAAGACCTCTCGAACATTTTTGTCAGGACTGAAATCTATCTTAGTTGAATTCAAGCGATTATGAAGGCAATGACAACACTTTGCAATTTCATAATCGCAGTAACACAACAAACATTTTCATCGATGCTTATATTTATAGTACATATATATATTGCTTTATTTTAAATTTCGTTTGAATTGTAAAGTTTAATATGCATGTTATTGCTATTTTTAGAAATCCAACAGGCAGTTGTGTGTTTTTTAACCGAACAGCGAAGCACATCCCCATTTAACCGTGTTTCATAAATTTGAATGCAAACAACGAATAATAAAATAGTTTCTTAAACGAACGTCAATTTTCTTCGCTGAACCTCAATTGGCTTAGACATACAATATATGCATCGACAGATTTTCTGCACTCTGCCTCTTGAATAATGTGGTAACGAAATAATATTGAGCCTTTCTCTGGGAAAACCGGGCTTAACGCATAAGCGTAAAGTGACTTCCAGATTAACATGTGCAGTCCGCACAGGCTATTTCCGCTTTTAAGGAATTGTCCGTTTAATGAAGTAGCTTCTAAACGAAAATCAAGTATACATGTATTCGGAAAGTGTCGTCCATGATAAGCCTATGCAGACTAGTTTACGCACATGCACTAAGAACGGTTTTCCCAGAGCAAAACTCTAAAAAATATACTGTCTGCGGGTTACACCGATGCTTTTCGCTTTAGTGTAAAGATTTCCATGGGTAGACTTTCTTATTTGACAATTGTGCAAAATATGTGAATCGACGTCGGAAATTATATTATCTAACATTAAGCATTCACTTAACAGAATCGATGTACGTGATTTCGAAATAATATTAAGTCAAACGCTTACGCCAGTTGTTTTCGTCGGTGTTTAAGCTCTTTACTTGTTTAGTTTTTTATTATGTCTTATGGTCAATTGCCTTAAACACGGTGCCTATACCACGTGACTTGTTAGGATCTGTGTGGGGAGACAACTGTCAACAAAAGCGCGACTCAGGTAACATTTTCACGGATTTCTTTTTAAATATTTCACCATTTTTAATGGGATAAAGTCGGGAGCCCGCTAATTCGTGACAGTTTTCTATATGTATCATGATTTGTTTTAAATAAATAAGTATTTTGTCAGTAAAGTGCAACCGCGCGTTTTAACTGGTAGAAAAATGAAAGATCAGTGAGGGGACTTTAAATTACTTTGAGACAGAAACATCACCTCTGGTAAAATGAAGCAATAAACGTTAATGGCGGAGCTTATAATATATCATTTTGTATGCATGTTCAGGTTTCTGTAATATATTTATGAAAAACAGTTCGAGAAAAACATTCTTATTGTAATATGATCTGTGTG
>VMBQ01009521.1:6036-16981 GCA_007657795.1 Dreissena rostriformis
ACTACTACTACTACTACTACTACTACTACTACTACTACTACTACTACTACTACTACTACTACTACTACTACTACTACTACTACTACTACGTCTACTCCTACTACTACTACTACTACTACTACTACTACTACTACTACTACTACTACTACTACTACTACTACTACTACTTCTACTACTACTGCTGCTGCTGCTGCTACTACTACTACTACTACTACTACTACCACCACCACCACCACCACCACCACCACCACCATTACCACTACCACTACCACTACCACTACCACCACCACCACCACTATCACTACCATTACCATTACCACTTCCACTTCCACTACTACTACCACTACAACTACTACTACACTACTACATGTTTGCATATATGCCATGTCCTCTTACAATTTTTTACCCCCCCCCCCCTGTATTTGTATACATAAATATGCTCGAATATTTCAGCCAATCATTGGCGATGGTACTATAGAAACAGTTGTCTTTAGTTTGCTTAAGTGAAGTTTTTAACTGTTTTAAAGGACATCAAAACATTAAATGTGTGCTCTTCATAAAATATTGTAACATCAGACATGCTGTGCATTTACCAATTCCATTTGTAGACCATTTAATGACGCCTATATGGAATAAGTACCACTTAAAACTCACATGCAACATTTACAAATAGGTTGCACCATCAACTATCCCTACCACCATTACTATTAGTACTAGCAGCTGCAGCAGTAGCAGTACCAGCAAAAGCTCTTGTAAAAACAGTCAATAAAAAACACATACGTTAGGTATTTACCAATTGTATGCATGCATCCGCCGTTACAAGGTTTGATCAAATAGTGTCCGTATCAGTTCACATACAAAGACTGTTGTGAGAGAGGCTTACGGGGCCCAGTCTTCAGACGTTCTAGTGCGAACTTTCACGCAGACAGGTGAATGCGTTCTCTTAAATGTTCTGTCAGTGTGAACTATAACATTCAAAATGTTTTATTTTAAGTAATATATTATGATGTTAAGCCGATTATGAATGGTCACGCAAACGCTGTCCTTGTTAATACAATACGACCGGTTTGAGAAGGCTGTGGATAAATGAAATCATGAAGTGGCGACGAGCAAATCCCGATATAAATATGCCTTTACACATTTACGCAATCTTTTTGAAATAAAGTACATAATAATCGCCGTTATTGTCACTTCCAAATCTGTTAATCACTTGAAGCAATAAAGCCCGACTTATGTAAAACATATTAAAACCTTTGGTAAAATATATGAAAACCTATTGTAAGCATATACACAAACATATTGTCGTATACCATATAAGTTGTTGTCGTGTTTTTCACACAGCTATATATATATAGCTTATATACATATATATATTTAGCGCAAGTGATATATGTTCTGGTTTCCTGGTCATCAAGATGTAATAAGAGGTACTTGATGTTGTTTATATTACAAAATGTTCTTGCATTAAGCTCAAACACAAACAAAAACTGCATTAAACTGTCGTGTGATAGTCCTTAAAAATAAATTGAAATAAAATGCTTACGCTACTCGAACCGAAGTAGTTGTTAGATAGGTTAACGACAACTAATTTTCTATTCAGTCGAATGTAAAATAAAATAAAAACAAATCCGAATATGGTCGGTTAGACATCAACATATTAATTTGACTTCTTATTATGTGCATTAGTATGCTTGCATATAGGTTCGGGTGATGACTTCGCGCTTTAAAGCTATAAACATACGAGTCAATGTGTCGGATATACACATATGAGCATAAATAAGTGGTCTTTGGAACTATTATATGCAACATTCCTGTGTTAAACAACCGACATGGTTAAAAGCAACAGCACGCTCGGCGGCAGAATACTTGTCTAGTTTGGAAGTGAGTTTCTTTAAACACAGAACCGGGGTCGTCATAAGACTTTCTGGATGGAAGATTGCGCAACGAAGGAAGGTTCTGATTAATGTTACACACAGAGATACAAGGCTACAAACGCTCAAACCGGAAGTCTTGACACAAAGGCTACATGCAGTCAGTTTGATAATAAGCACGCATGTTTGAGTATATGATGTTTACTGTTAAAATGGCAAAAGAACCCCTTTATTGCACCTCATTGTTATACTGGTTTCCAGCCTCTTATCTTTTTGTTGTTGTTTTTTTTTTTTTAATAAAAATTGCACCCTCCATGCCACTGAATGCCAGTGGGTTATTTCTTACGTAAATGTTTTGAGTTACAGCATACGGAATACCGTTAGGGCCATCGTGGTTACACATTAAAATCCAGAGGTCGAGAATGCGGGAACGCGTGAGTACGATGGCGACAATGCGAGAATACGATGACGAGGGTGCGAGAATACGATGACGAGAATGCGAGAACGCGATAGTACGATGGCGACAGTGCGACAATACCATGGCGACAGTACGACAATACGATGGCGACAGTGCGATAGTACGATGGCGACAATGCGAGAGTGCGAGAATACGATGACGGAATGCGATAATACGATGACGACATTGCGACAATACGATGGCGACAGTGCGATAGTGCGATGGCNATCTCAATCACTCTGACAAAAGCTTGGCGACTTATCGGTATCCTCAGGTCGCTTAAATTCTTCTTAAACCGCTCCTGTCTTGAAAAAATGTACTTTTCACTTATTCGCCCTACACTTGAATACTCTGATGTTGTCTGGGACAACTGTAGCGAATACCTAAAGCAAGAACTCGAATCAGTTCAAGTGGAAGCGGCCCGTATATGTACAGGAGCAACAAAATATTGCAACATCCAAAAGCTACTGAACGACCTGAAATGGGATACACTCTCGGGAAGAAGGAAACAACATCGTCTACTTCTATTTTACAAAATGATACATGGATTCTCACCACCCTACATATCAGAACTGATTCCACATATAAATCAAACCCAATCAGACGGATACAACTTAAGACACATTCGACATGCCAGAGCACGCACGCAAGCATATAGTTTATCTTTCTTACCCAAAACAATACGTGAGTGGAATCAACTTCACATAACAATACAAAATTCACCAGACGTACAATCATTCAAAAACGCCCTAAATAAAGCTCAAAAGTAATCCTCACCTTTTTTTAACTGCGGTTCACGAACTGGACAAATCCTACACACACGTCTTCGACTCGATTGTTGCGGTTTGAACTACGACCTATACAGAAGGTCTCTAGTAAACTCCCCCTTGTGTTCATGTGGATCTCCAGAAACAATAGATCACTTTCTCTTAAGATGTCCACATTATACAAACCTCAAATCCCACTGCTTTGCCGATAACCGGTGCCCTATTACCACCAAAAATCTGTTAAATGGCTTTGACCGATTCTCTTGTGCAGAAAACGAATGTCTGATCCTCGCTGTACAGCGATTCATCATAGCAACGAAACGTTTTGCGACATACGTGGAATCGGCTTTCTACTGCTCTACAACAGACCGTGTACCAGGTTTACATATAAAATAATATTTTCTCCCGCTCTTTAATATTTCTCTTAAATATTGTCTACCCCTACCTTTTTCACACGTGAACTAAACACTTACAGTTCGACTTCTGCCCACACAGTTTACAGTTTACAGTAGCAACTCCACACAAACGGAGGGGAATTAATATAAGTGTCACATCGACCTTGTTTTTTTCGATCCAAAGCACATTCATGTTTAGTTTAAACCTATTTATTTTAGCTCGATTGCATCGAAAGCCGAAGGCTTATATAAATGCTCTCGAGTCCGTTTCCTGGGACTAGAACCAGTACTTGGTGTCTTTGGGAAAGATGAAAGGAACGCTCCCAGTGGGAAGCGAACCCATGACCTCCCGATCGCTAGGCGGACACCATATCCACTACGCCACGGCGCCCCATTCATGTTTGGTATCTGAATATCTCGAATAATGTTTACATGTGTACATGTTTACATGAATTATTTGCTTGAAATAAAGTTAAAACTAACAGACTGGTTCTGTTGGGGCCAGCCAAAAAAACAACAGTGGAAGACCAACATCTAGCCGAAGCTCAGAGAACGTTGCAGAGATCCTTGAGGTGATTCAGGAGACAACACAAAAATCAGTAAGAAAGGTTCTAGGAGATATCAACAGTAAGTCTAGTTATGGAAGTGTTTACAGAGCGCTGCGTTTCGATTTGACATGTATCCTTAATCGGTGTCTATAATGCAACATTTGAAAGAAACAGATATAAACAGCAGACTAGAGTTTGCTGAATGGATGGTTGATACATTGGGCACAGTTGATAAAATATAGTTGTCAGATGAATCACATTTTTATCTTAATACCACTCCAAACAAACAGAACTGTAGAGTATGGAGTAAGGAGAAACCACATTTCTATTAAGAAAAGCCTGTTCTACCGTCTATGTCAAATTTCATAAAATATAGCAATTTGGCTAAACCCAAGTACCGGTGCATAGATTGCTAGAAATATGCATAAACCTTAGAAATTGTTTATAATCTTAATTGGGATCTCAACAGCTTACCAACAAAAAACAACAACAATAATACAATATTAAATCACAGACAATACGGTATCAAACTCGACCGTAATCATCAATTACGTACAGGGACTTGTTTACAGATTTCGGCATGTTTTGAAGTTAGTGATAAATGCTTTAAATTGATAAATATAAACAACAGAACTTAAGAGCTCCAGTATAAAACAAGAATTAATTTAAAGAAAGAAAAAAAAGTAAATAAATAATAGCCGAACCTGGGATCGAACCACTGACCTTTGTTTTATGAACCCACTCTGTAATATGTGATGATTCTGATAACACAAATATTGGGTTGTGATAATAGCGTATCGGTGTTGCTATAAATATATCCTCGGTTAAATTAACTGGCGCAACACCCCTTAAGTGAAGTTTAATTGTATAAGGCATTAGTTGGTTCATGTATATAAATGAAAATGTAGTGTCAACGGAATACATAATGTGGGTTCAAATATGAGTATACGTTCTTACAGAAAAAACAGGACCATACTCATACTATAACTTTAATTTGTAATGAAATACATTTTGTTTTATTGTCATCGGTATTCATCATCATGATATAAATATAAAAGCTGTGAAAGTGCGTCAATAAATAATCGCTCGTTACCCCGGACGGTGCGTGAGGTGTACGGCATACACCTGCGGCAGGTGGTTGCTGATTGCTCTCTTATACCAATGATATCAATCACTCAACCAATCTGCCGATAGCGAGCAGTCAGAGCCTATCACCGATATCTCGTGTACCACTTGAAGCCGCTGATAGACCTTCCTTACTCGAGCATGCACAAATGTAAATAGGAAAACAAGTCGTATATTGCGGTTCCATCTTTGGTATTCACTAATAAATTATGACTTATTCTTGTTTTCAAGCGTCGTAAAACGTCTATTCACTCTTAAAGCGTCTTTTTTAGAATTACGTTTTTATTAAGAATTTCAGACTTTATGCCATCAATCCGAACATTAAATTATGTAGCGCTTGTCCTTACTTAATTGCGCGGTACCTAAAACCTCCTTTGAACGGTTAATGCAAGGTATTGGAGTTTAAACCCGGTTTAAAAAGCTCAAAACCTCACACTTGATCCAGCGTTATTCATAAACATGCAAATAAATATACAATTTAACCTCATATTCCATCTGCATGGTAAACTGCTCGCAGAAATTTGCATTAAACATCGAAAAAGCAACGAGTCCCATGCGATCGTTACTAAAGAAAGATGTAGAATTTATGTGGTACCACTCACAGACTGACGCTTTCTTCGAAATGAATCAGGTTATTACCAAAAGTCCCGTATTGACCCTAAAACACAAGTTTTACTTGAATACGATGCACCATATGCGTCAAAGACACGGATGCAGACAGAATCCGGTCATGCAAACATAGAGCGCGATATGTTAGCTATATACTGTTCGGATAAAAACGATTCCATGAGTACTTTTACGGCAGACATGTGCCCGTATAATGTGACCATAAGCCTTTATCAGCTATCCTGTAAAAGCCTCTGTCAATTGCCTTACCCAGTTTACAAAGGATAATGTTACAGTTGCATGCATACGACCTTGTCGTACAGCAAGTTCCCATCAGTGATTTACTTTCCAGACAGTACATCACATGTACATTCGACATAGAAGGCATTTACCAACACGAACACACTGTTATAAATCATATAATGTACCTGACCGGCGCGTTCAGATGCTTTGCAAAGCAATAATGAATGACCCCCGGAAACAAACGAACTCAATATTGAACGGATGGCCAGACACCAGGTCACAATGTAACAGATCAATCATAGAATTCTGGAACCACATGGATAAACTATCATGTATTGAGAGGTCAACTCATACTTATCGCAGAACCGGTCCGACAGGAATTGGTGCAATCGGTTCACATGGGTATGGAAATACAATTATCAGGACAAAACACGCACTGTTTTGGTCAGGTATTTCAAAACGAATAAGGACTTCGTACAGTAATGCTGCGAGTCCAATAAAAAAGAACCATTGATCTCACGTGATGTATCACAGCGACCACGGCAATATGCCTCTACTAACATATGCGTACTTGACAGAAAAGACTGATCACGGTCGACTCATATGTGTAATTATTTTGAAATCTACCTGACAAAAAAATAGTTGTTCGAAAACTCATATGTCACTTTTCTCGACATGGCATTCGAGACAAACTTATGTCCGACAATTCAGGTCAATGCAAATCAGAACAAATAAAAAACTTTCAAGGGAATGGAATTTCACACAAATATTGTCCAGTCCACTCCACCCGCAATCGAATGGCCTAGCAGAAAACGCGACGAAAACAGCAAAACGCTTATTAAAAAAAGCGCGAGAAGGCGGGCAAGAACCGTACCTATACATTCTCGAGTACAGGGACACCTATTCAGAATCAGAATACACCACTGCACAACTGCTTATGGGCAGACGCACTAGATCTGTAATACTCACAAAAATCTGATTTCTAAGAAGGTTAACACAAAACAAGTTCAAACTTGCAAACATGGAGAAGAAGAGAAATACAAGCAATATCTCGATATGTATACAAAACCATTACCACAATTTTACAGTCAGTGAATATGATAACATGCAACATGATAAAAGTTGGTTACCAGCCAAAGTCATTAAGGTTCACAATGAAAGATCCTCTATTTTTTACACGGAACGTCTACCGCATAAAGTCGTCCGCACATGACATTGTTTGCCACTGACCAGTTTTAATTATAAGCTTACGTGCTTGTTCTACGAATGGCATTTCAGCTTCGTCAAGCGACGCTTGTATACGTTTCTTCCCATATCGGAACCTACTGTCAGCTCCCCCTCTCCTGGCATGTTCGAAATACTTTGACTATCTTTGGAACGAGACAGCGTGATTTCTTTTGGATGATTGGAGAGGCAGAACAGACATGATGAATGCTTGAGGTGCAGGACAGCTCCACACGGCGTGTCCCTCACATTGGACTTCCCAAAGATCACCTATGGTGGGTTATGCATGCAAAGGGAGCTTAATGTCACCCTTTCGTCTGCCGATGAACATTTGTTTTCAGTGTTTGATTTCCGATTATTTCTGGAGAAGCTTGCATGATTTACGTCATGAGTGACGTCATCAGTCAGCGGCTTGCATTTGCAAACGGACTGAACGAGTGCCTTCAAGAATGTGAAGGCTCGAAGAAATAACTCCTTTCGAAACAGGATGTAGACCCATGGGTCGATTATCTGGTTGATTATTGCTAGTCGAAGCGCGTGCAGGTCCGCGCGCTCGTTCACCTGCCGGAAGTTGGACTGGTTGATGAGAATCCGGATCTGTAAATACAAACACACATTGAAAATAGCGGAACGTGACCTTATTACACTGTTTTTGTACTTGTGAAGTACGTTCATCCGTTAACGCTGGATTTTCATCAAACGGAAGTAGAAAGTTTAACTTATTAAGCAGGGATAAATCTCAAGCATGGGTCAAAATCGTGGGTGATGAATAGTTGAAAGAAACAAAAAACACGTGATGATTTATTGCTTGTTAAGCGTACATGAATTCGATCACTTAAAAAACAGCAACGGCAAATTAAAACAAATTTGAGCGGAATTAAATACATTGGCAGTTAGACAGTAAGTGTGCGATGGTTACAACAACAACAACAACAACTACTACTACAACTTCTACTACTACTTATACTATTACTTCTACGACAACAACAACAACACCAACAAAAACTACTACTACTATTGTTACAGAATAATTAAGGAATCTCGGGTACCCCAAGTTGTCATTCTTCATTTTTCTTCTCCCCATTTTTGTAACGATTCAATTACAAAATTCACTCTTATGTGAACATAACTATTGATAGAGCAAGGTTTATTTTGGTATAATTATATTTATATATTAATGCCGTAAATATGCATTTATTATAGCAAATCAGGTGTAACAAATGACATAAGAAAATATAAGCACAGAAGTGGTGTTAACTCCCCTCAGAAAACACGAAAAATACCAATCTCTAGACGCAAGTCATTTTAACAATAATTTTCAAAAATAAACGCAGAAGGAAAATACAAAGTTTTAGCATAGAAATTTTCTTTGATGTATCCTTGATCGAAAAATAGAAAAATATTCTAAGTTTCACCACTCAAATTTAGTTCAAGCATCAATTGCAAGGGTACCCACGTTTGCACACATTAATATGCCATAACCATGGATCAATGGAGAATTTGAGATGTTGCATACATTTGTTAAATAGTTCATATTGATCAGTTCATATTGCTCACGCAATTATATTCAGAATATGTTCCGTATAGAGTAGTTGAAATGAAAATACGCAGTTTATAATTGTTTTAACACATCATGCACTCTTATCAACTGAGATATGCAAGAGCGTTTTGAACATTAACAAAGCATGTTTTTTTGCAAAGAGAATGATGTTCGCAATGCTGACAGAAGTTTGTTGTTTCTTTTTTACCCAATCGTTTGCACTTTACCACAATATAATATGTTTTCTACTGTGAAAGCCCTAAATATATTTTCGGAATTTTCTCTCCGGGCAGCCTTTTAATTTTTTGTTCTTTCATGGTGAAATGAGATAAATACCTTTTGGTTATGTTATAACTGAAAATAGTTTACCATCATACGTGTGAAACTCATCAGCTAAAGAAAGAAAGAAAGAAAGTTAGGGAGGGAAGGAAGGAAGGAGGGAGAGAGGAAGAGAGGGAGGGAGTTAGATAGGGATGAAAGGAGGGTGACAGTGATCGCGTAAGCGATATTTGAATACAGGAATGAGGGAGTCCGTAGAACGTACCAGGAAGGGACACCAGCAGGTGGAGAAGATTACAATGATGCCCATGAGAAGTACCATCATCTGCAGCTCGCTGTCGTTGCGCTTCGTATTACTCACGTTGATAGAGCGCATCATCTTACGTCGTATCTGCAGCAGCGTGTATGTCACGAGGAAGTTGAAAATCGCGGTGACGAATACAACCACCAGACCGATGGACGCGTAGGAATAGGCGAATATCTGGTTTTTAATGTCTGAACTTGTAAACGTGAAAAAGCACCATGTTCCAGGAAAGTATTTCACATTCTGACCTAAGCCCAAGATTGGTAGAGAGCCGAGCACTGCCGCGAATATCCATAATCCGACTATTCCAAATGTTGCGCGTCTTTTTGTGATATGAGTGTCGTAAAAGAACGGACACAGAATTGCCAAAAAGCGGTCCGCTGCCATTGTTCCAACAATAAACACTGTAGAATATCCTGCGAATATTAGGATAAAAGATTCGTAGTGACACGTAACATTTCCGCCGACCCATTCCAGGTTATTTGCGTACACCGCCAATATCACTGGGGTCGTTGCACACGTGCCAAACAAATCCGTGCACGCCAGTGCTCCAACCAAACGATAAAACACGGACTGTTTGTGTTCACGAGATGAGCGCAGTAATACGATGATCGCGAGGATATTTCCTAACACACCGGAAACGAATATCATAACCGGGACCATCATCGATGGGTCCTCTCGTATGCTCTCGGACGAGTTTCCCGTCATGGAAAGATTGACATCCATTCCCACGCTAAGGATCGCCACCATGTCGCTGTCGTTCGGCTTGGACGCCATTCTTGTTTCTGCAATGACATGTATCCAACACATTAATACACAACACCGTTATTTAATGCATAATGATCAATTTCACACAACTGTATGATTCGATTGCAATCAAACTATGTCTGTTTATGTTATTATTGTCCTGTATTTTTTCTAACGAGGATAAATGCTTATTTTGTCATCACGATCGAAACCCATTCACAGACTGATTGTAAGAGATCGTTCTAAAGTCTTTAATGATTATTCCATTCACGGTTATAACAAAGATCGGTTTTTGTTTGTAAGATCCGATTGTAATACAAGTAGTAAAATTCGTCTGATAGATAAGATCGAGGTTTTTAGTTGTTCGCTTGCGAACGACTAAGGTTACTAGACTACGAGTTCCGATTCGAATACGCGCATACGCGCAAAAAAAGAGTTTGCGGCGCGGTTTCAGTTCTTGAACTATTTTCATTTACAAATTGACACATAACATGAATATCGTGTTAAATGGAATAGTTTTGAACGGATCGTTTATAGTAAAAGTAAAAAAACAAACTACATTTGTTCACTATACATGTCGCAGAGCGCCGTGTATTATATTATGAATGGTAAAATAGTCCACTATGTGCTACGTTGTGTATTCTTGCGCACAGGTCATTCATAATCTAAGGCTATTAATAGATCAGAGAACATGAAATTCACCAATGGGATGTCGAGATTGCAATACACTATCATGCGATAGTGCTTACAAGGAACTTCATCAATGGGATGTCGAGATTGCAATACACTATCATGCGATAGTGCTAATTATTATTCGTCAAATATTAATTTTCGTTCCT
>VMBQ01009523.1:0-15572 GCA_007657795.1 Dreissena rostriformis
TTTACTATGGCAAATAAGTTGTGTGGCTTTAATACATTTGAAGATCCTTAAAATACAATTATAACAGAAAAAAACACGTGTTATATTCTCCACGTTTACGGCATAACTAAACTTTAGTGAATTCCACGTGTATTTTTTTTTCCAAAACAACCATTACCACAAACATACGCTTTATACACTTTAAGTTAAACAAAAAACAATGCAGAAAAGAACAGAAAAATACACTTCGCACATTAAATGCTGCGATTAATGCGCATCAAATACATTTGCTGATAAGGGTAATGTATATGTATTGAATATGACACCAGGGTCTTTAATCACCTATAGATTGATAGGATCTTCCACCAGAAAACAACAACCTCTTCATTTGTAGAGGTAAAATTGGTCCCGAACACGAGGTTAACATGGAAAAACATAGTTCTCGTTTTAGTTTCAAAACATATATATCGTTATCTTGGTTTATCGATACAAGAAGTGTTCAGAAATTATTTAATAATGGCAATGTTGCAGTTAACTTCCTTAAGGAAAAAGGAAACGGACCTTTCCACAATAAGTAAGAGTTTTTGTCATCGCGGCAACGGCAAAATATTAGAACATGAAATCAAGATTGTTTAAAAAAGCAGACTACCGGTTTTTAGCTTTCCACTCAGTTTCACTTCCTCGTAAGGGTTCTTAAACAATTAATTGTCCTTAAAACTATAAGGAAGTTGCGTTATATTTAGAAAAAAAAGGAATAAAAGAATTGCTATTTTATCTCCATTAGCAGCGTTTACTTGCCCCTTTATACACAGTAAAGACCACATGAAATAGTATGCAGTTTCAGTAATTCTATATTTCAAAATGAAGAACAAATATATTTGTGCCGCGCTGTGAGAAAACGGGGCTTAATGCATGTGCAGTTCGCACAGGCTAATCAGGACGAAACTTTCCGCTTTTATGGAATTTTTCGTTTTAAGGCAATCTCTTCTAGAGAAAGATCTAGTCTAAGCAGAAAGTGTCGTCCCTAATTAGCCTGTGCGGAGATCAACGGCTTATCTGGGACGACACTTTACGCACACTTATTAAGCCCCGTATTCAAAGAGCGAGGCTCATTTTAATACATAATTATGTATTACTCTTGCGAAACAAACGAGCATTGAGTCTATTTGCTCAAAACTTCATCGGTCAATTCAGCAAACGGCCCAAGTTCCTTACGTAAATAACATGTTAAACCTTGTTTATAGTAACCACATAGGTATTCTCAAATACAGTTTATAATGTTTGATGATTAGTTTGCTTGTTTAAAGACTATGATTTCAGTCTCAAGTTGACAGTTTGTTAGCTTAACTGCACGTTGAAGTTTTCAGGGACCGGGCACTCACGATATCGCATAAATGTAATGAGTCTTCTCAATATAGGTTTTACCTTGATCGGACGAACGGACGGTCTATTGTAATAAACATGCGTGCGTGTTTCATAGTAATTCCGCACCTAAGGCTGCATTATGTAAGGAACCTGTCCTGTAAACTTCGCTTGTTTGTTTGTTAAGTTGGATGTTTAGTTGGATGCTTCGCCAGAATTTCAGTCATACCACGGCGGTCAGTTAACGAACTCACACCTGTCCTGGATTACCTGGTCTACAAGCGCACGTACTTACGTCAGTAACTAACAAGTGCCCTACTTGAATCAGAGGTAGATTGAGAATGACCATATGGTTTAAAGGATATACATCCCCTCACAAGTTATGTGGCCGGAGATCGAACCCGCGATCCTTGGATTTGAAGTCCAGAGCAGCGCGAACGTAGCTAGTCGACTCAGACACCAACGAGATAATTTGGACCAAAAGAAACCAGTGCGTGTTGACCAATGAGACCGTAAGGTGCGCTGTCGAGACAATTTACCAGACAATCATGTATTGGTTGCCTGGCCACAAACTGAAAGCTGACGGAGGCTACTTCACCGTTGCGGGCTCTTTTCGCTCTTTATAATTTTGATAAGCTTACAAAATCCTCTTTTTCTCGTCTTCGCGATACATTTGAGCATCGCTTTTGAAAAACTGGGCTTAATCCATGTGCTGAAAGTGTCATCCCAGATTAGCCTTTGTAGTTTGCACATGCTAAACCGGGACAAGGCTTTCAGCCTTAACTTGATTTTCGAAAAAGAGATACTAAACTTTAAACGGAAAATACAAGAAAAGCGCAAAGTGTCGTCCCTGATAAGCGTGTGGGGACTGCACAGGCTAATCATGGAAGCCAGTTTACGAATATGCATTAAGCCCCGTTTTCCCAGAGCGAGGCTCACATGCCCAATTGAAAGCGCGGCATGCATGCGCGTAATGAGAACACTGAACACTGATTGTTTCATTCTGACAATTTACTTCCTTGCTTTCAGAGACATGCTAGCTCGATACCGACGGATTAAACTAACACGATGAGTGAGTAAACTATCTGATGTGTTATACTGTTTTGTACGTATGTTGTTTTGCAGTAATGTAGCATTCAAGAATGCTCGCTATTTATTGACAATCGAGATATATTGTTCTAGCATGTATCTTCAGATAAATGATCTTGTCATATTAATTAACGGAAACATAAGTGCTTGTACATGTACAGCAAGTACTTGTATGTTCGCGAATCAACATAACAGTCGTCGTAAAATTGTTGTGCTCCGGTTCCGGGAACCAATGTCACCGGGCATGTTGGTAAAATGCACATTTTAGAAAAATATAAAAAATGACATGTTCAGGGTAAATATTGCTTTACAAATCAATGTCATCTCATTATTATACGAGTTATACGTGTTTTGTTTTAAGGAAATAACATTGATCGTAATATGGGAAAAAAGCATTATGCTTTATATAAATGTTTTTTGTTCTCACTTATTGCATCCACCATAACACCACCAACTGCAACAACCCGATCGCCAGGTTAGATAATAACGATTTAAGTGCATTCAGAGAGGTGAAAATATACATACTGTTTCATTTAAAAAAACATTCAATCCATTTTAACAACAAAATCTAACAACCGTAAACTAGCTTCTAAGTTTTAACAGGTATAGTACCCATTTTGGGAAACAGCTGTATATAATAGTGACAAGACCACGCACGAGGGTCTTGTCTGGGTCGTTGTGGTATAACAACCCCATACAAAAAACCCATATCGTATCCTAATGGATTGCTGTTACTAACTTCGGGCGAATCTCCTGGGTTCTGATATGGGCATAACTATTGTTTTGTAGGACCGATACGGTACTCCCAGCTAATGCGTCTGCCTTGCCCATTTGGACTCTTTTGCTGGAAACTGGAACAAATTAGTTTCTGTTGACTGGGAAATAACCACTTCAGTCCTCTAA
The DNA here is from genome assembly GCA_007657795.1 of Dreissena rostriformis. NCBI lineage: Eukaryota > Metazoa > Mollusca > Bivalvia > Myida > Dreissenidae > Dreissena > Dreissena rostriformis. The sequence continues at coordinate 3,334 of VMBQ01009523.1, forward strand.
AAAATAACTGTCTTAATCTAGAACACATCCATTGTTATTGTTATTTCGGGAAAGTTTATAAAACTAAAGGAAGAAATATTTTGGCGCATTATTCTTAATCTCATTAAAAATTGTATTTAGGTCGAAGTGTTCGAAATAGAAAAACACGTAAAAAACACACATGACAACGTTGGGATTTTATGGTAGTACGGTTTTAGCGTGTTATTTAATTAAACATAAATGATCATCAGTATGAGTTTGATTATTATTATTATTATTATTATTATTATTATTATTATTATTATTATTATTATTATTATTATTATTATNAAAAAAAAAAAAAAAAAAAAAAAAAAAAAAAAAAAAAAAAAAAAAAAAAAAACGACGAAAAAGAAAATTGTTTGAGTCCGAGCTAATTTTAGTGAAACATAATAGCATGGAAATGTTTTAACAACCACTACCCGGGTAAGTAAATACATATTATTATGTATTTCATAAAAAATAGTTCGGAGTACAAAATAATTCTGTGTCTTAGGCCCATACGGTCGACTTTCTTTATATTGTTGTTCATGTATATTTGGTATCGTCAGCTCTAGATTGCAACGCGGTGTTAGCGGGTGGGCTGTCCTTTCTGTTCTATGTCGTCGGCTTCGTCTCGTCTTCGTTCCTGCTACTGTTCGTACCCAAACTGTACAGGTAAGTTATTTACAAACACTTGGACTTTTTAATTTTAGTACCCATTCCGTACTAGTCAGTATGTACGCAGCACCTTACCCATTTACATGACCTTACTTTAATAATGAATGTGAGTCGCTCTAAACGCGCACATTAATATTTCAGAGAAAGTTACAATACATTACGATACAATTTTTGGAGCGGTGTAAATGATAAGCTTCAACATTATTTTTTGAAATTCTTGTCATTTCATTGTAATCTTTCATATTTTCAGAGCAAACGTGTATTTTAACCATTCAATGTACTCGTAACTTTTACAAGGTAATTGATACTGACCTTTTTCGTTAACTGTGAGCTCGCCATTGGACCTAACCGTGTCAACTTTATGTCACACGCCATGGCACAATGCTTATTACTTCTGCAAAGTTATTTGAAAATTCACCCATTCGGGACAAAGTTATGTCCCAGACAAAGTGTTCAGAGTTGATATCTATGTTTGACTGTGTATTTTGACTTGACATAGGCATCTAGTTTTTGCGTTTAACACTTCAAGTATAAGAAAGCTATCCACAACGAAGTGTTAGTGGTTTATTTCTTACAGTTGACATCATTTTAATTTGAATTGTGACATTGAGCTGAGAATAAGGAGCTTGGTTTGTTTGTGAGATACTCTGTCGCACAATGATGTTCACGTCTACCCTTTGTCTGAAATCAATTCTGGGAAAAAATATGACTCCGATTAAAGCGGGACTGTACGATTTGTACATGTGTTAAATTTTAATATATTGATTAAATTATGTTACGATGACTCAAAATAGGCAATAAAAATTATACTTTGAAGACGAATTTCATAAAATGCAGCAAAGACAAGTTAGCGCTGGTTAAAGCCGATGCCGACACTTTTACTCGTATTTGTAAGGAAACAAAATTGTGTTTTTGTGTCGTATGAACGAATCTGCACTAAAACTAAATTTAGATTCACATTGTACATGTATTATATATATGCTGGCGAATTCGGCTGGAAGCCAATTTCAATTTTAGATTTAAATATCTGTCTTATTTCGCATTTTTCGACACATGTTCTTCTTAACTTTTATTTTAATTTATATTGAAATATATGTATACTAATTTTTAATACATTTTATAAAAAATCATAAATATTTGACAAAATCGTACAGTCCCGCTGTGCTTAGTCCTCGTCCTGACGAATTTCTTACATGTTATGTTTGACCTACAACTGTGACCTTGACCTTGAACCAAGAAAATCCGATACTTCTACCCATCATGAACACCACCTCCGCTAAGTTACTTCTTTTTGGACATCCATCAATACTTATGCGTGGGACAAAACTATACCACTGCCGTGCGTATCAAGACCGCCTGCTTACGTGTTCGCAAAACGGTCATTTTATACGGGCAACTTATTCATCTAAATATTTAATCTTGAAATTTTCAGGAAACTGGCAGGCGTGGTGAAGAAATGCCGACGATCTTGCAAGTGCCAATGTACTCGTGTACCTACACAGACGACCGTACGAAGTAGCAACTACACAGAAATCGATGACGTAATGTTTTTTTACGTATAGATGAATGAATTAGTGAGTGAATGAATGAGTGAATAAATGAATGAGAAACAAAGATTCAATGTATGTAAATACATACTTATTTCATATAATGCTGTACATATTATAAAGAAGGGTCATTCAGTAACGTGTATGCACTGAAAATGAAAATAAAAAACTTTGAATAAACAAATGTACACTTTAAAGATAAGGTCACCTGAGCATTATGATCTTTTGCATTACATTTACAATGTTCACGTTTTTTTTACAGTCAAAAACACGAACGTTTGCAAACGCAAGCTACCCGAGTAAAGCAGTGAAGGACAAGGCAGCTCCTAAGGAACAAGACCGGAAGTTAGCTTATTACAACCAAGCTCCCGGAAATACTACCGGAAACAATTACGAAGATCTGAAAACGAAGAAACCCGCGCCGTTTCCGCCAGCGGAAGAAAACAACCACGTGTACCGCATCGTTGATCCGGGCTCTTGCAAGAAACTCGAGGTGAAGCTTGTAACCGGAACGGAAGACGCGATCAGCTCGGATCCCAGTCACGTTTACTTCATCCTTGAGCCGGGGACCAATAAGGTCAAGCCTGTACACATGGGAACCGGCCCATCGGAATCTATGAAGCCTGACCACATTTATTTCGTTCTGGAGCCCAATTCGGCGGCGAATTCCGGACCGGAAGCGGAACCGTACGCCGTCAACGACCTTAACGCCGACCACGCATACTTCATACTGGAGAAACAGCCGGCTCGATCCAGTAACGGACAGGAACGTGTCTAGGCTAGGCAGCCGGAAATTAAGGCCCTTGATTGTTTTAAACGAATCCTATTTCTTATATATCGAGGGCGGCTTATAGGGAAACTGTTTAAATCTGCGTTACGTTTCTATTGTGTGCTAGGCTTAAACACATTACGCACATATCCGTAAAAAAATGGAGCGAAAACACAAATGTATTACAATGACGGATTTGATAATGTGTTGTTATATCGACAAAATTCCGTTGGAACAATTTATATCTTAAACGGAAAACAACATGATGGTCAAATATCAATACGCGTTTTGAGAAAGCCTAGTGCATGTATATAATCATGAAAGTGTGAACACCATGTTTCTTTTCTTCACAAATCGCTGTTATAGTTTCAACATTCACAGAAGGTGTGTCCACAACAATATGTTGATACAATAGTAGACTTGCGCAAAAAAAATCATTCTGCGAAAGAAGCTCACGCATACACGGTTTCTAACCCTAACACTAAACTTCGATCTTGCATGGACCGGAGGCCGCCTGCATTGAAATACGCTATATTGACATGCTCTCGGGAAGGCACTTGGAGTTAATGATTTCCATATTTTTTCTGGTAAGGGTTTTCGCATACGGAGCGGAGGTCCCACGTTCGATTCCAGAGTTACGCACGGGGCTTGTTTTGATAAGGCTCGAGCCTTCCCAGCGGTACTTGTGGTGCAGATTTCTTTCATGCCAAACTCCGGGAATCTGAGGCGCGTATCGGAATATGTTCGTCAGTAAATGTATCTTATGATGAAAAAAAAACAAACCTGTCTGGCACATAATCGCGGGTGGTGACACTATACTATTACAAATGCTTCGTCTATGTTTCTCTAAGAACTTTTGTTATACGAATGCCTTTCATGTTATATATGTTTGTACAATGAACATTACTACAATTTCTTTAAAACGTTTGTAAAATAATATGCAGTTCTTGTGTATGTGCATATTTTTGTTTTTCCTTTCACTGCGAAAGGTTTGAAAGTTGCTGCAAACTTTACAAAGAACACTGCAAATGGCGACGAATATCAAATAAGTGTTCGAGATTATTACAATGTATGTGTTTATAACCGTCTTCATTTAAATGATATTGTGCAATAGATTGTATTTCAGTTTCTTCGTTCATTTAGTTTTTTTTTAATTTCTGGTGCTCATTAAATACTTGTTCAAGTAAACACTTGTTTACGTGCACGGTATGGCGTGTGAAAAGGCTCGGAGGTATCGCCTATTTCTAACTGATCTCAGGCTCGTCTGATATCACATGATATCAAAACTCACTTAATATATATCCTTTGTGTATCGACCAATAAACAGCGAATTTGAATTCGGATGCGTAAGAATTAAAGCAGAGTGCTTTACAAGACAAAAATGAAATGAGAGCTTTAAGGTACAGCCCCGTTCTTTCGTTGTTTATTCGTAAGTTTTACTACGACAATTTGTATTGAATAGTTTCACAACGACAATTGTGTTCTTTGTCTATAGGAAGATGAGAAAGTATCTTGTTATAATTAAGTGTTTAGTTCTTTGATTGTCATAGCCATGTTTTCGATGAGAACGAAGAACATTTCTTTGAAGCCATTGTACATTTCGATAGACAATTGACTAATACATGAACTGCAAATAAGAAACCAATATCACGAGGAAAATATATCACATACGTAATGAAGTACATGACTTATATGCACGCGATAAACGTGTTTTTCTTTCTTTTCCCTGTGACCACATATGTACAGCTTCACGCATACATTTAAACTACCGGAGTCATTGTTATTTTCTGTGTCGGGGAAGTGTCTGGTTATCAACTCTCTACAAACCCTGTGATGATGATCACTATAAACAATATGTTAGGCTATTTAGGCATGGACGACACAAATTACTTAACACATTTCGGTTGATAACATATACATTGTTTCAAAGATCATCGGAACAAAACACTTATTCAAAACAACAAAAACAACAACCAGTGAATACTTAAAATTTAAAAGTGGTATCATTCTATAATAAATATTGATAAACAAATGTTTTCGGGTTTGCTGAAAGGCATTTTACACAAAAATATGCGAACGGGGTTCTCTTTTAATGTACGGCCGATCTCAATATTTGTCTTAATGTTAAATAATACACCAATATAAGTCAACCTTATATTGTTCAATCATTCTTGATGGTAAGTTTTTTTAAAGTTGAAACTACGTTTGAAACAATAAATTAGCCGGCGTGGACATAGAATCCAAATAATTTATCGATCGATTTTGTTAAAGGCGAGGGAGAAACTTATCACTGGACATTTTGGAACACATTGTCGCGGCTACTTCCCCGATAATTTTTTAATTCGGATGCAAGGGAGCGAAATCATCACGGGCACCTTAAAACGGCCCGTAGCGGTTACTTCCCCTATCTTTAAGTTAGGAAAACGGATGTCGCAACTATGGTTACACATCGAGCGATTCAGTCTGGATTTCGCAATACAATGTCTAAATGATCCGATAACGTCTAAATTATACCATAATACGTATATGCCAAATATCAGCAACATATACATGTCTGAATTGTGCACAAAACACATTTTGAATTCTCCAGATAAAGATTCGCGTTCTAAAATTGAGAACGTTGCAAAAATAAATCGCGTGGTAGGATTCCTGACATGAACACATTATATTATGTTCATGTGTCTGAGCTATGTTACCTGGACTTGTTATTAACTTGTATTTTTTTTTTATTTTCCACTCAGAAACACACACATACATTCTACAAGGTAAAAAGCAAAAACAACAACAATTACAGTATTTGTTTATGCATGAAGTAACAACATATATTATGAAATGGCATTTACACATTATCATTATTAGTTGATATTAATTTTTCGCCAAGAATGACAACCCCATGTTTCCATCGTTAATTTTTTTTTAATTTGAAGGCCGATTAAAAAAAAAGTATAATTTTTTCTTTCTATTATCGGCCCTTAACTTTTTGCACAGAAGACCGGTCACGAACTATTTTTTTGTTGGCCCTATTCTGCCGATGAGTATAACATGTAACACTGCATGATCACTCCCAGTCGAAAAGTTGAACCGCTAGGTTCAAACAGCTGCTATTTGTTACAACATGGATACTACTTCACTGTCTTCGACAAGTATACTAACTAATTGTAAGTTAAATAATTAGTGTTCTTGTATTGGTGGAGATGATGTTGATGATGATGATGATGATGATGATGATGATGATTATGATTATGATGATGATGATGATGATGATGATGATGACGACGACGACTACGACGACGACAACGACGACGACGACGAAGACAACGACGATGATGACGACTTCGACGACGACGATGATGACGACGATGACGATGACGACGATGATGATTATGACAATGATGATGATGATGATGATGATGACAATGGCAATTTATTGTACTTTAATATTAATTTTCAAAGCACGCATACTAGTAATTTAATTGTTATATTTGAAACAAGTTAAAATGTGTACAACGTACTTGCATATAAGAAATTATTAACGATTTTTGTAGACTCTATGACCGGATTGTTGAGATTTATTGACAACATCGAAGAACAAAGCATTTGCAGGTGCGTATATTATAATTATTTAGAATTACATTAATATTCTAACAGTCTTGATGGGGACACGTTTTGCATGATCATCTATGTAAATACAATTATATGCTAGACATGGGAGTTTCTTCTATATATTGTATTTGTCGGTTTAAGAGACATTTTCACGTTTTGGTAAATTGACCAAATTATTTTAGATTTGCAAATAAACGTTGTAGTTATGATATTTGCGAGGAAACAGTAATATTGAACATTTACCATGCTTTAAAATATCCATTATATGCATCTTTTGACGATTTAAAACCCTGAAATTTATAAAGCAATACAAACGCGAAACGATTGAATAATTTGAAGAATTGATGTTTTTGTTATATTAAATGACTTTTGTATACGTCACCGACATCATGATTTGTATGAATTCATTATTTATCACAATGGGATCTTTCCTGAACGATCCCAGACCGCTTCCGAATATCTGAGTGCATATTTGGTCGGTTTGCCCAAAACAACTAGTAATCTTGTAAATTGACAAGTATTTATCATTTATTTAACATCGTGACACATTTTTGTGACTACATGTTTACTAAAGAGTTTTTGGTAAGAATGACTTCCGGTGGTCGTTAACTCATTTCCTGCGCCATGAAAGACCCCCATTGTTTAGAGAAGAGCCGGCGAATATTGCGAATACACGCAATACGTTTGTGTATAAAACCAACTGCATACTTAAACAATAAGCTAACCTGACACGCGCAAACGATTCCGTTGTTTGATTTGCAATGATTAACTCGAAAAAGCACAGAATATGTTGTCAGATACTTTTAGAAATCGAAATAATTTTCGCCAATCTGTATTACTTATTCGTGGAAGAAGTTAGTTTTGTTTGTCAAGTTTGCTGAAATTGTACGCTGAAAAACGTGAATTTTAATTATCAATATATTTGAATTGTCGGATCCACTTTCAAAACATTAGGCTCCGCCCATGGTTTGTTGCAGATTAAACCCTACTTATTTCCTTTTTTTGTCTGTAGAAAACTAGTAGCGGGTTGTGGTAGAATAAACAAGAACGCTAACAGCCTTGTGGTTTTAGCACATTTGCTGTAAATTTACAGATAAACAATATCGTGAAAATAGAAAAATTGTTCTTAACTTCAATATAATAACTTCCACGCGTGCGTCTTCGTTTGTTTTGAATTCACGAAATCCGAAGGCACAACGTGTTTTCGTATAGCGCGTGATGAGATTTTTAACTATTTCTACTACTCTTTAAAGTATATTGTAATATGAAAAAGACGAAGAAAAATAATAAAAAGGAAGAATTAGACGAAGAAAAATAAAATGTAAAAACCACTTGCACAGCAGTACAACGATAGCGTCATCATCAGTATTATGGTTACGTTGCTTCTTCCACTGATGATGATGATAACGCACACTTAGATACACATACAACGTTAATTCCAATTTCAGTTCCAAGGATTTCCACGTCCGCCACGTCCTCAGACCGGCGGCGGAAGCGAGCCTTCGGGCGTACCTGCACGCATGCGCGAGCCCCGGGGAGCGACTGGTCCTCGAGGACTGGGGGCTGTGTGGCCCCGGCGACGTCTACATGTGCGACGACATATTGAACTGTGAGTCAAGGCCCAAGTCTGAAGTCTCGCAGGAGTTTTAATGTTCAACAAAAGGAAATCAGACCTCAAATGTTACAGGAATTAGTATCGGTCAATATCGATTTTAGTCCAATTGATACGATTGCTCAAAGTTAACAGTAATTCTTATTCGTCAATATCAATTTTAAAACAATGGAATTCATTGCTCACATGTTACAGGCATTGTTATCGATCGATAAAATTGCTTAAACAATGGAAATCAATGCAGCTAATTTAGGCATTCCCATCTGTAAATATGTTCAGTACTTTATTTTCTATATTCAATGATTTTATTTTAGTTCTGTCATGTTTTCCATCAGTCTACTTTTTATTTTGTGACCTATTGATACAATTATTTATAAACTGCGTTTAACAAAGAGATTGTTTTCGTAAGTCTATATTCCAAATTGAGTATGCTGTAAGTTGTGTGACTTATTTAATTTCAGTTTTTACAGTCATTTGAAAAAAAAAAGGTAAATTGTATGTCCCCGTTCATTTTATTTTTTAAACACTCAAACAAGCACACCGACCGACCATACAACCGAGCAACCGACGGACAGGTGCAAAGTTATTTACCCCCGTGTCTCCGAAGGGGGCATATAAACTTGCAAGGCTCAAATATTAAAAGAAATTCATGTTTTGAATAATTTTACTTTTTTTCTTTCAGATACGAACACGTGCAAAAAAGATCGTGACGGTTGTTCAGGAATGTTCAACAGTTCAACAAGGCCGCCAAGTGTGTAGTTTGTAATGATTTATACACAACACTCAATAACTTCTTTATACATGTAATTGTATTACTATGTATTATTACCATTATAAGATCATTTTTGTTGATATTCCTATCAGATGGACAAATAACCCGAAAACATCGTTGTATTACTACCCATTAACAAAGTGTAGTACCGAACCTGAGCCTTTGTAAAATATAGTCTTCATTTAAATCTTAAAACTTCAATCTCTTGCACGACAGTTACAGTCCACTAATTGTATGTGATAGCAAGGATCGACAACTCTGCTAGGAGATTGGCAGCACTTACTACTAGTATTCCTTAGATCATGTAAGAGTTAAACTATTTTTTCTCATGATCGTTGTGTATCGGCCAATAGACCACGACTTGCCGTTCTTTCTTAAGTCTAAGACTTGAATGAGTATCTAAAAATGGGGGCCTTTCTGCGGAAAGTCTTTCCTGTTTCGGAACGGGCCTCGAAGGTTTAATTGTTGACATTTTCTACAATATAAACACTATTATATTGAAAAAAAACTTGTTAAAAAAAATAATAAAAAATGGAAATGGTCATCCAATTACATCAAGATATAATGACTTTGTAAAGATTGAAAAGTAGTATATCACTTTCAGGTACCAAGGCGTCAACGAACGCAGAGAGTATGATTCGAGACCCGAACTGGCTGCTGTTGCTGGTTGGCTGTTGTTTACTCGGGTTTTTGCTGGGACTAATCGCGACGTCTGTCGTCTGCCTCGTGTGTCCGGGAATTCATAGGTAGGGACGCATCGAGTATGTGTGTCCGGGAATTCTTAGGTAGAGACGCATCGAGTCTGTGTGTCCGGGAATTCATAGGTAGGGACGCATCGAGTATGTGTGTCCGGGAATTCATAAGTAGGGACGCATCGAATCTGTGTGTCCGGGAATTCATAGGTAGGGACGCATCGAGTCTGTGTGTCCGGGAATTCATAGGTAGGGACGCATCGAGTCTGTGTGTCCGGGAATTCATGGGTGGGGACGCATCGAGTCTATGTGTCCGGGAATTCATAGGTAGTGACGCATCGAGTCTGTGTTCACTAACCTCGTATGGGAAGTCTTACTATAATAAATATGTACTTATTTAACATGGATTCGTTCACGGATTGCCTAAATGACAATGTTCGAATTTTGTGTCACAGATTCAAAATATATAAGAATACTATTCATCAGGGAGCGAACACAACACAAATGAGCAGACTCTTACTAAAAATACACTTTTGACTTTGAGTAATCATCATTCAAAACCATAAACATTATGAAGCGTTACATCCGCAAAATCATCGAATAATTTTTGGAGTGTTTCTCATGTTTTCGTTTTATTTTGTGACAACATATGGCTCGCTTATATACTTATATAAAGTTTAATATTCACGCCCATTTGTAATTGTCCGGACAGTCGATCCCAAAGTAACTGGTTTGAGACCAGGTTGAGTAAAGATTTTGCTTCTCGTTTTTCTTTTCTTCAGGTATATCTTTGTTATTAAACTTGCGCTCTTTTTTCACTTTTTACATCAATCAATTAAAAACATTTAATGACGAACTTCAAAAGCCCAACTAACAAGTCCCTATAAAGAGAAAACTGCTGTTAATTCTTTTGTTTAATTCGAAACCCGTGTTTCCTTCTAAGAAATAGCAATTAAATAGTATTCACATCAGCAATATTTACTTGTAAAAACAGTTAAATGTAACAAGAACTCAGCAAGATATACCCAGCGAATTCAAAAATTTCATAAAGTTGTCCCCAGTGAGCTTTGTAAATATGGGCATGGAGCATATTCAATATATATGAGCCTCACTCTGGGAAAAACGGGCTTAAAGCATGTGCGGATCGTGTCGTCCCAGATTAGCATGTGCAGTCCGCACAGTCGAACCAGGGACAGAACTTTCCGCTTGTATTGCATTTTTTGTTTAAAATAAGTCTCTTCTAAACGAAAATCCAGTTTAGACGGAGAGTTTCGTTATTATAAAATGTATAACATATTATACAATTATAAATGCATTGTATTGAAAACAAGGTTGACGTTTACACTTTTGTTATCGTTGTGCGCCATATAAGTCTTTCTGCACTAGTTTTACATGTTTAAAATGTGAGAAATGTCACGAATTAAATTATACACTGGACTTTTACATATGGCTGCAATATGAATTCGATAAATTAATCCTCTAACGATTTTTTCATTACGTGGGTTCGTTATGTTAATAACATCTGCATTTTCCCGAATGTGCAATATTGGACACTGTTATTTGATCTGCATAATTGCATGCTTGATTATGAATTGATTTTAACATGGATTGGTCAGGGACAACGCATGATTCGATGAAGACAATTCCTGAGGGACTCAATACCTTGGTGATCAGTACATGATTAGACACTCACAATAATGCAAACATTAAACGCTGTATTCGTGCCATTATGGAACATCAAAGACAATTCTTGGTGCAGTTTGTTTGTGATTAATCGTTCCGGATCGTCGAAATATTGGATGATATTCACCATACAAAAAAAGTAAACACTCTGAACTAAACGCGACAGAATGAAGGCTGTAAATATTGAATGACGTTCTACATACAAAATGTAAACGCTATGTGAAAAACGCGCTGGAATTTAGGAAATACATATTGAATATTGTTCTACGTACAGAGTGTCAAAGCTCTAGGCAAAACGTGGCAGAATGAAGGCTGTACATATCTTTCATATAAATCTTATATTCGCTATTGTAGTGGATGGCACGAAAACGGAATGGGACTTGCATAAACAACTATTTGAGCGTTATAATACAAACGTTATGCCGAGGAGAAACGTATCCGATTTATTACTGGTGAATCTTAAAATGGTTCCGATTAATTTGGAAGGTGTAGATCAAAAAAGGCAAACCATTTCTCTGATGGCGTATTTTCAAATAACTTGGCGTGATGTCTTTCTGCAGTGGGATCCAAAGGAATTTTCGGGAATACATGAAATCAACGTGAAGATTAAAGATATATGGCGACCGGATATAAACATCGCAGGCTCTTTCATCAAACCATCAGATTTTGTTCATGAACTAGGCAACGCGGTTATTAGCCACACGGGTGACGTCATAATTTGGCAATACGACACGTACACTGTAGCATGCCGCTTGAACGTCGCGAAGTTCCCCTTTGACACACAGACATGTCAATACGATTTGTCCTCTTGGTCATTAAACAGTTCTCTGTTAGTACTCACGCAATCCTCCGCTACAATAGCCCTCGATGAATACAGCGAAAA
>VMBQ01009523.1:15920-30968 GCA_007657795.1 Dreissena rostriformis
ATTTGCAAGTAGCTGTTATATATTCACAAGTATATTCACAAGTACATGTTGTATATTCACAAGTATATTCACAAGTATATTCACAAGTACATGTTGTATATTCACAAGTATATTCACAAGTACATGTTGCATATTCACAAGTATATTCACACGTACATGTTGTATATTCACACGTACATGTTGTATATTCACACGTACATGTTGTATATTCACACGTACATGTGTCATATGCACAAGAACATGTTGTAGATATACAATATTCTTATTGAATGGCTTCGTAAATAAAGTTCATAAACGTTCTTGTTCGTTTTTTAAAGCGAGAATATACGATTTTAATATCAACATTAACACGTGAAATTGAACGAGGGATGTAAAATAAGATGTACCGGTATTTACTATCTTTTAATGGTACCATAAATCAAACGTTCTTTACTGAAACGAATCCATAGCTGACAAGTTATGCCAATACCAATACGTTTTGTGGTATAAAAACTTGTTTTTATGTTTCGTACGAACAAATCTTAACAATAAGTGAGAATTGTTCAACCATGTACATGTTTTGTGTACATGAATGAGTTTTCGACCGTACAAACTATAATTATTTGAAAATATATAAAGCGCTGATTTCGTTGATGTTCTGGTTCTTATTTTTATTAACCTTTATGTAAGAGTGTTCATACGGCGTAGCCGTCTAACACAGGTTTTGACCCAATTTGATAGCCATAGTTTGGTCCAGTTGAACAAACGCGGTATTTGGTTTATGCTAACTTTGTCATTATACATACCATGAGTTGTTCCCTAATGTACAACGAACACAGAAATTGTATTGATGTATACATGACAACTCTCTATATTAATTAATCGATGTTAATTGCATTGTAATAATGCGATATGCGTGCACTTTCTATCGACGCAGTAATTTCCATCTCTCAGCATTTCAGATTCAATGCTCTATCAGTCTGTCTTTCTTGTTGATCGTGAATTGAAAGCATGAATGATTGTTGTTGGGATAATGTGTTTCCCTTCTATTTTACTGTCCTAAAACACATTTGTGTTAACTCATTAATAACATGTTTCAGGTCATTAATAGAACAATTGTATAATAATAGGATGAAACTCTGCATTACCTGAATTTTTAATAATAATATACCGTAAGTCATTAATGCAAATTGTATATACAATCTCAAATTAAGTTCCAAGTAAATAGTTGATTTTAAATCATTTATTTTAATTATTCCACTTGAATAATTTCGTTTTGAATAATCTGTTTCAATATGTTTCTCCCCCTACCTTTATTAATAATTTAAAAAATAAATAAATAGTTTACACAATAATATACAATGATTGTTTTTGTCTCAAAAAAAGCAGATTCTTAACATTGTAGTTATTCAGACAAATGATATATATTATCTGTATCCACATGTGTTTAATTCTCTATATAATTGTGCAAATTCTTCTAATCGTATGTCTTGTAAGTAGATTAGCAAATATTAGACGTGCAGTTACAATATTAGATGCAATTATTTGTTCCCTTCATAACTTACCATGCTAACCAGTTCATAACACTATCGTCCAACTTAAATCTTCTACCATAACTTATACAGTGTACATGTATAATGCATATATAGTGTAGGCTATGAGCTTGTATAAGCTTTAATGGAAAACAAATGTTGTGATTTACACTTTTCTCCATGTACATTTTCAGTAGGCTGAGCTCATGTCTTCGCTGTCACAAAGTCACGCCCCCTTCCCGTCAGACCGTGCACAGCGCCTTGTACGCTGAGGTGGGCATATATTTTGTCATAATTAGACAATATGGGGTGCAACTTACAGAGGGCGAGTATCGATGTGTTTCTTTTTCTAAGACAATAAATAAATAAATAAATACATACATACATCTTGAGACAGGGAAATAGCACATTTGTTTTAACATTTAAAAAAAAATATGATATTTATTTATATTATTCATTTTAATTTATTATTTGTTTAATTCTATTTACTTTTGAGGGGGTTGTGTACTAGGTTTTTCATGGTTTCATGAGTCCCTTGTTTTTCGGGGACGTCATGGCGTCAAAAATGACGTTATTTCATAGTTTTATTTCAGATTTTTTGAAGGTATTGTGCCATTTTTTAATTGTTTTAAAATTCGACTGTAAACGAGTTAAGTGTGTAAGGAGGTCAATTTGTTGGAACTAAATTGGAGTGTTGCCCAATATAAAAAGAAATCAAATATTGTAGAAAAAAACAACAACTTACCGGTATGTTTTTTTTGCTTCCATGCCGCTAAAATTTCATAAACTTATGTTATGCAAGTGGCAGTATGACACCAGAAAGTATTTGTTCCTCTTGTTTGATTTACAGATTTTACGCTTTATGGCCGAAATGGTCCATTCGATTGCTTTTGCCGAAGCGTTCATACACACAACCAAATGTTAATTCAATGTTCTTTGCATTAAAAACAGGTCAACGATGACCAGAGGGACCTTCAACTCTCCACCTTTCACAATACACGTGCCGCAGGTACAAACAACCTCGCTGAAAACGGGAATATTCAACACCATGGTCAAGACAACGGCTTTAGATCGAGAAACTGGTCAGAAGGGCCCTATGATGCGATGCACAGATATAAGCCAACAAACCAAAGTCACAATTATGAAACCCTGCCGGCCGTTAAGACGCCGCCACCGACGGCCGTTAAGACGCCGCCACCGACGTCGACACCTTCGTCTGATCATGACTACTTTGTTCTCGAGGGGAAATAATGACTTACTCAATGTGAACTGATTATTCTCCGAGAACCGATTAAACTAGATTTGAGTATTGCTCTTATGAAATCTGTGCCGCCATTACAGATCACGTGATGGTAGTTGATGAACATCTCGTTATCGCGTACGCAGTTATGTATGCTTTAGTACCCTATTTCATTTTTCTATTATCATTTTTGACCGCACTGCGTTGAATTAAATAAGGTAGAAGACGAAATCAGTGAATCTTGATAAAAGTCTCTTGGTGGGAGGGATGGGGCTGGTATAACGGTCAAAACTAAGACCATATTATTGTTATTCTTTTGAAGAGATTTGATTTCAAAGTAGTGTGAGCCACTCGGACTTCATTGGATTTACAAACTTTATTCATTTTACTTTGCAACTTAGTGACACGTGTCCTTATAACTATCGTCAATTTTCAGAAAATCTGAATAAACCGCTCTTTATTTTAGTACATGTAATGATTATAACAATGATCTCATGCGATAACATGCTAGGGGAGTATCAAAACACCTACCATACCGGTATAGTGATGTACCGTCTAACCACTTCACGTGCACGTGACAATTGATCCCATTTCGTGTTTTTAATGTAAAAATGAGATATTTAAATGTCAAAAAGTCGCAAATCATAGTTTTCCATCATTATTGAGTCATGTTAGCATGAAAAGTACTAAAACACATGCCACGGTTTAGCAGTCGCGTATGTCAGTTGCTCGTTTTATTTGATTTTTAAGGTTTCATAATCTTCTGGGCGCGTATTAACGTGCCAAAAAAACCTAACTATCATCTCTTGTTAAAGCAAACATGAGTGTCTGCCACCCAAATAAATAAACGCTGTTATAATCAAGTGGTCGCGTTTTATGTTCTTTAAAAGGTCAAAGTCCATTTCAAGGGGCAATATTTTCCAAGCCAGGGCTATAGTGTGCTTTCGAATCGTAAATAACTGTAGTGTACAAACAATAAGCGATCACCAAAAACTGCCAATTTAGAATGTCCCTGCACCTACGCCTAGCTTGCTGATATTGTCACTTACCGTCGTTATACTTTACAACATGTATGTTAGTAATCATAATGACTCGGTTGAAGAGGCAAACAATCTCTGATTTCTACTAACATCGCCAAAAAGATTAAGTATGGTAGGTCGGCTAAACTCTCAAAAAGAATGTGCATTGACATGCAGGATTCTTTCCGATTTATATTAAACATTCTAATTTTAGTAAATTTAAAGTTAATTTATCAAATATGATCGAAAAAACATATCGCCATTTTGATAGTAAATTGAGTGAATTTTTACATTGGAAACCCAGCCTTGAATACCAAAAAAAAAAACGTTTAGTGTCGACACAACAAAATAGAGTCAGAAGAGCAAATATTAACAACAACTTGTTTACGCCTGATACGCGATACATTATATCTTGAAAATATCCCACAGCAAATTTAAACACACCCTCATGATTTAATACCTATGTTTCAACGTTTTAATTGTTTTTTTTAATGGTCAATAACAACGATTGACGATAATTTTGGGGCATTCCTAAAGTTGATTCTGTTGGTTCGGATTACTAGTATACAGAACTAAGAAAGTGAGTTACAAATATAAACACATACACACATATAACTATAATAAAGTGAAACTTCGGTTGTAACAGCAGGAGAAAAATCTTGTTATAGCATGTTATAAAACATATACCATTTGACAAAACATGGAGCTTAATATGTGATATTAATAATATCCGGAAAAATCTCGATGTTATACCCTGCGCACAGTCACGGATTACCCATTAGGCAGAGAAGGCACCTGCCTATGGGCCCCCTAACTTTAAGGGGCCCGTGAGAAATACTTACAAATCTAATTACTTGACAAAGTCAATTATTTTATATCAATGTTATGTTTCGATAAAAGGCTTGACATTGTATTACCAAGTGACACTCATTTATTATTTGCAAACCCGTATTGTTTTGCATTAATAGTAAACTCGTCTGGGCACTGGCGTACTAGTAGGCACTATGCCGACTATAGGGGCCTGGGGCGTGGGCACCACAAGTTGTACTGCCGATGGGCCTCCACGGTGTGCTTATGTCGGCACTGACTGCGCATGTAAACGTTTGTCCGTGTGTTATTCTACAACAAACTATGACCTGCTAGGTGCTATTTCTAGAAAACAAAGCCTTTCAGTGTTAAGACTTTAAATAAATATCTTTTAAAAATAATCCCTACTATTATATCTAATTTGTGCATCCGTCAAAATTATCGAATACAAAATATTTCTATTGCACAAGCTTAAGTAACAGCATTTAGTAATCTGATTTTCTCAGCTGATACAAATGCAGCGACACATCATCACGATCTTAAGGAAATATCAAGGCACGGTTATATCAACATTCTGTCCTCAAATTCTCGCATGTTCTCTGGAGCACGAGGAAATCCTAAAGGGTGATTGTCGATGTTGCGAAAAGTCAATATAAAGCAGACGAAATAAGATTACATTCTTCTTATCATTCTTATTAGACATCTATCACCTAGATGCAATTTAATCTGTGTCAGGTATTTCTTTACCACACGTTTTTTTTTAATGAAAATGCTGCGTCTATGTACTCTATTTACGTTAGAAGGCACAAAAAAGGAACATTTTAATGGACTGACTCGGATTGAACTCG
Source organism: Dreissena rostriformis (assembly GCA_007657795.1). Classification (NCBI taxonomy): domain Eukaryota; kingdom Metazoa; phylum Mollusca; class Bivalvia; order Myida; family Dreissenidae; genus Dreissena; species Dreissena rostriformis. The sequence goes on from VMBQ01009523.1 coordinate 21,346, forward strand.
CTCGTTAAAACTTCATTAATTAATTAGTGCTGTGTAACCATTAAATGGGGCGTCTCTCTGACCGCGATGATCTGGGAATTCTGGGAAGATTGGAGTGACATTCTTACTTCCGGTTTGTTGTGTTCATCGAAACTGACGTGGCAGTTGACGTTTTTTGCCGTTTATTTTCAAAGATAAACGCCTGTTCCGTTACGAAATACATAATTTGTATTCTGGGCATCTTTATTCACTGAAGAAAGTTCCGGGTCAGCGAAATCAAAATGGGTTTGACGTTGTCTTCTGTGTTCAACCGCTTGTTCGGCAAAAAACAAATGAGGATTTTGATGGGTAATGTTTATTATGAATTTATGTTGAGTTATTTTGTAGAATTTCATTTTTGACCTTACACAACAACAGTAATGAAACAGTCTTACAAACGCACTTCTTTCAATTTTCAATGTTTCATTGTTTTTGAAAAAAGAATTAATGTACAGATGTTTAATCATCCATGTGACTTTGAACGCCAGGTTTTGACCACAGCACAGGCATTCGTCATTTTTTTTTAATTATTTTTTAATTATCTATTTGTTATACAAACTTACCACAAAAAAAAGTTAGTTGATTTTTTTTTTTTTTTTTACTTATAACAGTGTCCGACAAATTTCCTATTTTTCAGGTAGCCCACTGGGCTACCAGTAAAAATATTTGGTAGCCCATAAAATTTACCTACAAAATGGTAAGAGGGGAGTTTTCATCTTTATTTTATTTATTCAATTACATACACAAAATACAACAAGTATTATGATGTGACATGCAGTAGACATAACAAATCACTTATCAACAGTTTCACACATTGACACAATGACACAATGATTTCATTCAGTTCAATAGCAAATAGTCTTATTAAACTGCACTTAGAACACAGTTATAGTACACAGTCAATATCATTTCTAGTCAGTAGCTGACGATATCTTGTGAATTTTGGACGCTTAGATGTATCAGACTGTGTCTCATCGAGACATCTCTTCTTAGCACTTGGTTCCTGNGTCATGTCATATATTAAATATATGGATTGATATGAAACTCGTGTCATGTCATATATTAAATATATGGATTGATATGAAACTCGTGTCATGTCATATATTAAATATATGGATTGATATGAAACTCGTGTCATGTCATATATTAAATATATGGATTGATATGAAACTCGTGTCATGTCATATATTAAATATATGGATTGATATGAAACTCGTGTCATGTCATATATTAAATATATGGATTGATATGAAACTCGTGTCATGTCATATATTAAATATATGGATTGATATGAAACTCGTGTCATGTCATATATTAAATATATGGATTGATATGAAACTCGTGTCATGTCATATATTAAATATATGGATTGATATGAAACTCGTGTCATGTCATATATTAAATATATGGATTGATATGAAACTCGTGTCATGTCATATATTAAATATATGGATTGATATGAAACTCGTGTCATGTCATATATTAAATATATGGATTGATATGAAACTCGTGTCATGTCATATATTAAATATATGGATTGATATGAAACTCGTGTCATGTCATATATTAAATATATGGATTGATATGAAACTCGTGTCATGTCATATATTAAATATATGGATTGATATGAAACTCGTGTCATGTCATATATTAAATATATGGATTGATATGAAACTCGTGTCATGTCATATATTAAATATATGGATTGATATGAAACTCGTGTCATGTCATATATTAAATATATGGATTGATATGAAACTCGTGTCATGTCATATATTAAATATATGGATTGATATGAAACTCGTGTCATGTCATATATTAAATATATGGATTGATATGAAACTCGTGTCATGTCATATATTAAATATATGGATTGATATGAAACTCGTGTCATGTCATATATTAAATATATGGATTGATATGAAACTCGTGTCATGTCATATATTAAATATATGGATTGATATGAAACTCGTGTCATGTCATATATTAAATATATGGATTGATATGAAACTCGTGTCATGTCATATATTAAATATATGGATTGATATGAAACTCGTGTCATGTCATATATTAAATATATGGATTGATATGAAACTCGTGTCATGTCATATATTAAATATATGGATTGATATGAAACTCGTGTCATGTCATATATTAAATATATGGATTGATATGAAACTCGTGTCATGTCATATATTAAATATATGGATTGATATGAAACTCGTGTCATGTCATATATTAAATATATGGATTGATATGAAACTCGTGTCATGTCATATATTAAATATATGGATTGATATGAAACTCGTGTCATGTCATATATTAAATATATGGATTGATATGAAACTCGTGTCATGTCATATATTAAATATATGGATTGATATGAAACTCGTGTCATGTCATATATTAAATATATGGATTGATATGAAACTCGTGTCATGTCATATATTAAATATATGGATTGATATGAAACTCGTGTCATGTCATATATTAAATATATGGATTGATATGAAACTCGTGTCATGTCATATATTAAATATATGGATTGATATGAAACTCGTGTCATGTCATATATTAAATATATGGATTGATATGAAACTCGTGTCATGTCATATATTAAATATATGGATTGATATGAAACTCGTGTCATGTCATATATTAAATATATGGATTGATATGAAACTCGTGTCATGTCATATATTAAATATATGGATTGATATGAAACTCGTGTCATGTCATATATTAAATATATGGATTGATATGAAACTCGTGTCATGTCATATATTAAATATATGGATTGATATGAAACTCGTGTCATGTCATATATTAAATATATGGATTGATATGAAACTCGTGTCATGTCATATATTAAATATATGGATTGATATGAAACTCGTGTCATGTCATATATTAAATATATGGATTGATATGAAACTCGTGTCATGTCATATATTAAATATATGGATTGATATGAAACTCGTGTCATGTCATATATTAAATATATGGATTGATATGAAACTCGTGTCATGTCATATATTAAATATATGGATTGATATGAAACTCGTGTCATGTCATATATTAAATATATGGATTGATATGAAACTCGTGTCATGTCATATATTAAATATATGGATTGATATGAAACTCGTGTCATGTCATATATTAAATATATGGATTGATATGAAACTCGTGTCATGTCATATATTAAATATATGGATTGATATGAAACTCGTGTCATGTCATATATTAAATATATGGATTGATATGAAACTCGTGTCATGTCATATATTAAATATATGGATTGATATGAAACTCGTGTCATGTCATATATTAAATATATGGATTGATATGAAACTCGTGTCATGTCATATATTAAATATATGGATTGATATGAAACTCGTGTCATGTCATATATTAAATATATGGATTGATATGAAACTCGTGTCATGTCATATATTAAATATATGGATTGATATGAAACTCGTGTCATGTCATATATTAAATATATGGATTGATATGAAACTCGTGTCATGTCATATATTAAATATATGGATTGATATGAAACTCGTGTCATGTCATATATTAAATATATGGATTGATATGAAACTCGTGTCATGTCATATATTAAATATATGGATTGATATGAAACTCGTGTCATGTCATATATTAAATATATGGATTGATATGAAACTCGTGTCATGTCATATATTAAATATATGGATTGATATGAAACTCGTGTCATGTCATATATTAAATATATGGATTGATATGAAACTCGTGTCATGTCATATATTAAATATATGGATTGATATGAAACTCGTGTCATGTCATATATTAAATATATGGATTGATATGAAACTCGTGTCATGTCATATATTAAATATATGGATTGATATGAAACTCGTGTCATGTCATATATTAAATATATGGATTGATATGAAACTCGTGTCATGTCATATATTAAATATATGGATTGATATGAAACTCGTGTCATGTCATATATTAAATATATGGATTGATATGAAACTCGTGTCATGTCATATATTAAATATATGGATTGATATGAAACTCGTGTCATGTCATATATTAAATATATGGATTGATATGAAACTCGTGTCATGTCATATATTAAATATATGGATTGATATGAAACTCGTGTCATGTCATATATTAAATATATGGATTGATATGAAACTCGTGTCATGTCATATATTAAATATATGGATTGATATGAAACTCGTGTCATGTCATATATTAAATATATGGATTGATATGAAACTCGTGTCATGTCATATATTAAATATATGGATTGATATGAAACTCGTGTCATGTCATATATTAAATATATGGATTGATATGAAACTCGTGTCATGTCATATATTAAATATATGGATTGATATGAAACTCGTGTCATGTCATATATTAAATATATGGATTGATATGAAACTCGTGTCATGTCATATATTAAATATATGGATTGATATGAAACTCGTGTCATGTCATATATTAAATATATGGATTGATATGAAACTCGTGTCATGTCATATATTAAATATATGGATTGATATGAAACTCGTGTCATGTCATATATTAAATATATGGATTGATATGAAACTCGTGTCATGTCATATATTAAATATATGGATTGATATGAAACTCGTGTCATGTCATATATTAAATATATGGATTGATATGAAACTCGTGTCATGTCATATATTAAATATATGGATTGATATGAAACTCGTGTCATGTCATATATTAAATATATGGATTGATATGAAACTCGTGTCATGTCATATATTAAATATATGGATTGATATGAAACTCGTGTCATGTCATATATTAAATATATGGATTGATATGAAACTCGTGTCATGTCATATATTAAATATATGGATTGATATGAAACTCGTGTCATGTCATATATTAAATATATGGATTGATATGAAACTCGTGTCATGTCATATATTAAATATATGGATTGATATGAAACTCGTGTCATGTCATATATTAAATATATGGATTGATATGAAACTCGTGTCATGTCATATATTAAATATATGGATTGATATGAAACTCGTGTCATGTCATATATTAAATATATGGATTGATATGAAACTCGTGTCATGTCATATATTAAATATATGGATTGATATGAAACTCGTGTCATGTCATATATTAAATATATGGATTGATATGAAACTCGTGTCATGTCATATATTAAATATATGGATTGATATGAAACTCGTGTCATGTCATATATTAAATATATGGATTGATATGAAACTCGTGTCATGTCATATATTAAATATATGGATTGATATGAAACTCGTGTCATGTCATATATTAAATATATGGATTGATATGAAACTCGTGTCATGTCATATATTAAATATATGGATTGATATGAAACTCGTGTCATGTCATATATTAAATATATGGATTGATATGAAACTCGTGTCATGTCATATATTAAATATATGGATTGATATGAAACTCGTGTCATGTCATATATTAAATATATGGATTGATATGAAACTCGTGTCATGTCATATATTAAATATATGGATTGATATGAAACTCGTGTCATGTCATATATTAAATATATGGATTGATATGAAACTCGTGTCATGTCATATATTAAATATATGGATTGATATGAAACTCGTGTCATGTCATATATTAAATATATGGATTGATATGAAACTCGTGTCATGTCATATATTAAATATATGGATTGATATGAAACTCGTGTCATGTCATATATTAAATATATGGATTGATATGAAACTCGTGTCATGTCATATATTAAATATATGGATTGATATGAAACTCGTGTCATGTCATATATTAAATATATGGATTGATATGAAACTCGTGTCATGTCATATATTAAATATATGGATTGATATGAAACTCGTGTCATGTCATATATTAAATATATGGATTGATATGAAACTCGTGTCATGTCATATATTAAATATATGGATTGATATGAAACTCGTGTCATGTCATATATTAAATATATGGATTGATATGAAACTCGTGTCATGTCATATATTAAATATATGGATTGATATGAAACTCGTGTCATGTCATATATTAAATATATGGATTGATATGAAACTCGTGTCATGTCATATATTAAATATATGGATTGATATGAAACTTGTGTCATGTCATATATTAAATATATGGATTGATATGAAACTCGTGTCATGTCATATATTAAATATTTGGATTAATATAAACTTGTGTCACGTCATATATTTAATATTTGGATTAATATAAACTTGTGTCACGTCATATATTAAATATGGATTGAAATTTTAACTCATGCCAGGTCCTATAAATATGCATCAAAATAACAACTGGTGTCAGGTTTTATATTAAATATTGATTCAAATTAAAGCTCATGTCAGGTACTATATTAAATATTGATTAAAATGACAACTTTTGTCAGGTCCAATATTAAATATGGATCAAAATGAAAACTCATATCAAGTCCTTTTTCTAATATAAATTGAAATAACAACTTGTGTCAAGTCCTTTATTAAAAAACATCTCAGGGGAAACTGTATCTGATGTAGAAATGTTATTGTAAATCACATACATTTGTTTAACACTTGATAGTGGAAATGAAATTAAGCATCGCTCTGGGAAAATGGGGCTTACTGCATGTGTGAAAAGTGCCGACCCAGATAAGCCTGTGTCGTTCGCGCAGGCTAATCAGGGACGTAACTTTCTGCTTAAGCTGGATTTTTGCTAATAAAAGACTTCCTTTAAATGAACAAAATCCATTTAAGCGGAAATGTTCGTCCCTGATTAGCCTGTGCTCAATGATTATTCTCTGTGATTGTTTTCAGCTCGGTGAAGACGAACTACGGGACGCAGTATTGCTGATATTTGCCAACAAGCAGGACTTACCGAACGCCATGGCCAGCTCTGAGATCACAGAGGCTCTCGGACTCAACACCATGAGAAATAAAACTGTCAGTAAACATTTTTGAAAAACCTTGAATGACCTGTCAGAAACATTGTTCTATTTGAACCTTTCTCTGGGAAAATAAGGTTTAATGCATGTGTGTAAAGTGTCGTCTCTGATTAGCCTGTTAGGATTGCACAGGCTATTCTAGGAAAACAATGTAATCATATGCATATGCATTATGTCCGGTTTTCCAACAGCGATGTTCAAATGATTGCAATCTTCTGTTAGACACGGATCAAGGCTTGATATTGTCTATAGTCCAGCTGGGATCAAGGCTTGATATTGTCTATATTGCAATCTTCTGTTAGACACGGATCAAGGCTTGATATTGTCTATATTGCAATCTTCTGTTAGACACGGATCAAGGCTTGATATTGTCTATAGTCGAGCTGTCAAGGTCAACACAATAATAGGTAAAATTTTTGGGGGGAGCACATAGTCGCCGCTTCGTCTGTCCGTCCGTCTGTCCATCCGTCCGTCCGTGCATCAGTCCGTGCACAATTTTGGTCCGGGCTATTTCTCACCAATTAATGACCGGAATTCAATTAAACTTAATTGGAAGCTTCACTACGAAGAGGAGATGTGCATATTATCAGCCAGTTTTGGTCGGATGATNGCATGCAAAATATTCTGTGTCAATGCAGCATGTGGGGGCAGGGTTTTTTTTACCTTATATAACAGACGCCGAATATCGGCGTCTTACCCCACCAAACTAGGCTGGTTTTTCCCCTTTCAGAACCAAAAATTCCCCCTAAAAAAAAACACACATTTTTATTTTATTTTATTTTTTAATAGAAAGATGTGTCTCATGATTACAATATCTCAATTCTATTTCAATTTTATCTTGCCAAACGTAATAAATTATGAAAAAAAACAATGAATATAGTGCAAACCTGTGCAAAAAATATTGTAATAATGAGAGAGTAAATAAACAAATCCCAAAAAAGGGAAATGCCGCTAAAATTCCCACGCTCACAATTTTTCCCCAAAGTGGAAAATCCCGCGTAAAATTTCCCCTACATTAGGGCTAAAGGCCCCTTCCCCCACAACCCAGAAAAACCCCTGGGGGGTATATGTGACAAAGCTCTAGTTTCACCAGCATTAATGAAATACCACTAAACATAGCTATACTGTACCCAGCTATCATCATGTATGATTTCATGTAAATAGGGTAAAATATATGTGTCAATGAGTATACTTTGTTCAAAATATATAAATGTGGATATTTTATTTATTAATACGTGTGATTATTGCAGGATTCAATGTAGAGACAGTAGAATATAAGAACATCAGTTTCACAGTATGGGATGTCGGTGGTCAGGACAAAATCAGGCCCTTGTGGAGACACTACTTCCAAAACACACAGGTAGGATACTGGCTGCAGTCTTTATATTATGACAACTTCTAGTTTACAGAAAATGTTTAAAAAAAAATGAGAGACATTATTGGAATGCACTAGCAGTCAAGTGAGTCAAGCTGAGTTTTTCATAACAGCATGGATTGGATAATAAGCATGATTGACAAGACAGTGTGTCACTCGCATGAACAATTCCTTAGGTTGAAGATCAAGGTCACTATTTAAGGTCAAAGGTCCAAAATAAGTAATCATAGCTTTGATACTTTGTTCAATGTTTACCTCAAAATTAAAGTGTTGATACTTGGCAAAATGTTTACCTCAAAACAGGTTTTATTGATTGACACATTTTTGTTACAGTAGCAATTATGTTTATTAATGAGGTTGAAAATTCTGGTTAGATTGGGATGTGCAAGCGGACTAGGGTGCCTGCAGCGCCAAACAGCCATAGGTTTTATGGCAGATAACTTTAGTTTGCATTGGCCGATCTTAGTGAGACTTGGTCAATAGCAAGCTTCCATATTGACCTAGCCACTGATTATATTTGGGATGTGTGAGCTAAAGGTCAATGTCACTGTTACTTATAAAAGAAAATAGGCATTTGCTTAATAACTTTAATTTGGGTAGTTTATAGATTATGTGCGAAGTATTTGATTCCCAAGTCACATTTTGGCGTTCATGTTAATATGTTCTGTCTCCACATGAACATTTGATTGAGATCGTTTAAGGCACCTGTTCCGTTTATGATAATTTCAGAGGTTTTGTTAAACTCTCAAACAAATTTAAACCCAAAAAAGATCGCCATGGCGTAGTGGATATGGTGTCCCCCTAGCGATCGGGAGGTCATGGGTTCGAACCCCACTGGGAGTGTTCCTTTGATCTCCCCCAAAGACACCAAGTACTGGTTATAGTCCCAGGAAACGGACTCAAAAGCCTTTATATAAGCCTACGGCTTTCGATGCAATCGAGCTAAAATAAATATGTTTAAACTAAATTTTAACCCCAACCCTTTGACTTGACCGTTCCATGTTGATGATCCCTGTTTTAATCATTTAATGTTAATAGTTGGTGTTCTGTTGTACAAGAAGTCGAACAAGAACAAGAATTGCCCTGAAAATTTGTGTGTAGGTATCTTACATTCATCTTGGAATTGTATCTGGAGCCAGTAAGGTCAGGGTTACGATTGATGAAAATAGAAAAATTGTTTCCGTTTAATGACTTGAGTTCAGATGGAGCTATTGCACTGCTATTTTATTGGTAGGT
>VMBQ01009524.1:0-16808 GCA_007657795.1 Dreissena rostriformis
AAAATGGTGGAGATAAGAAAAAATATTGCGCAATATTTAAACTTAAGTTATTTTTTCAACTTAAGAAGCTACTGGAATACGGCCCCTGCACTGTCAATACACGGGGTATAGTAAATCTCAAATGGCATGGATACGGTGGTACTAACTACGGGACACCTGCACTGTCAATACACGGGGTATAGTAAATCTCAAATGGCATGGATACAGTGGTACTAGCTACGGGACACCTGCACTGTCAATACACGGGGTATAGTAAATCTCAAATGGCATAGATACAGTGGTACTAGCCACGGGATACCGGCACTGTCAATACACGGGGTATAGTAAATCTTTAATAGCATGGATACGGTGGTACTAGCTACGGGATGCCGGCACTGTCAATACACGGGGTATAGTAAATCTCAAATGGCATAGATACAGTGGTACTAGACACGGGACACCTGCACTGTCAATAAACGGGGTATAGTAAATCTCAAATGGCATAGATACAGTGGTACTAGCCACGGGACACCTGCACTGTCAATACACGGGGTATAGTAAATCTCAAATGGCATGGATACGGTGGTACTAGCNATGCCGGCACTGTCAATACACAGGAAATAGTGAATCTTTAATAGCATGCGGGAGGAATTGGAAATAAAGAGGTTTCTAGGATTTTGTAAAAATCTGTTGTGGTTTGTTTATTGTCAGGCGGTAAGGTTATAGAGATTTGTAAGTACAATTTCCCCAATGTTTCCCAGCAGTGAAGATAAGTAGAAATACCTGGTAATGTTTCATTTACTAATACGTGAAATTTGTTGGTGACTTCAAAACACACTTTAGGGGCAAGCTCGGGACAAATGATTTCGCCAGTTAAATTTTAGCGGCTGAAAAAAAACATGGAACATTATCATGATGCAACTCAAGATTTATCGCAAACTAAAGATTTATTTCAGACAGATACATGCGCACCACTTTCCAATTTTAAAGCTATGACAAATAAGTCATGAATTTGGATAACTGCTGTATCGTGCACATCAAATTAATGGTGATGTTAATTTTTTTTAACCCTTTGAGCGCTGGAACCGGATTTTGAAGGCCTTTGCAAACAGTTTGGATCCAGATGAGACGCCACAGAACGTGGCGTCTCATCAGGATCCAAACTGTTTGCTGTTCTGATAGTATTCTTTGACAAAAAATCAAAGAAAATGCTCATATTAGAAATTCAGCAGACGACATTTCAGCAGACGACAAATTTCCCAGCATGCAAAGGGTTAATGAACTTAATCAGTTGAGAAATGTCGAGGTAAATCCGACCAATAGCAGGGAGGTAAAAATGACCTTTACTAGGTTGCCCTTTTGGGACCTAAGGTTTGTAGATTTGTTAGCCTACCTACAATTGTCAAGGCCCACATTAAATAATAATATAGAAGAATGAATGATTTAAATAAGATTGGTAAAGAACCACCATATGATAACCATGCTGCATGCCATATACCAAACTTCTGGGTCTTGCAATTTCTCAGATTTTTGGAAGTTTTCGCAATATTCATATAAAGAAAACAAGTAACTCTCAGACTGGAGCCGAAGTCAACCTAAGGAGAATGATTTGATCAAGCTTCGTAGAGGAACAGCATTAGATGCTTCATGCTTTTTTTAAAGTTTTCACTATATACATATAAGGGAAACATTGGCAGTTTTGACTCCAGTGACATGAAGAACCACCATATGATGTGACATGCCAAATGAACAGTTATGTACTCCTCTTTGTATACTATCTGGATAGTGAAACAAACACAAGATTTGGCATGTAACATGGTAAACATATGGTGGATCTCTACCAGTGCTTTCCACAGGATTTTTTTCAGGCGCACAGAGGCTTATTATAGGGGTGGTTCGGGAGGGGTGTCTCCTCCTGACGTTGATTTTTTTTTTAATTTAACGTGTCAAATGATGTTTCCTGGTGTGTTATAACTTTAAGAAAACAGTGTCAAAAACGTCATTTGGTGCGCTATGAACCTTCAAGAAAAGCCCCCAGCTATAGTCATATAAAGATAAATTTATTAATTGTTTCAAAACTTTCCAGCATTGAAAGCAAAATCCCGACTCGAACGATTTCCCAATTATGCGTATCAACCAGACTCTATTACTGCATACTTGCTATCACTTTTTTTCCAGTTTCTATTCATGGCCCGATAATCTCGTATATTCCATTTTTAAAAACAAATTCTGGTCAATATTGACGATAACATTTCACAACACAAACGTTGCCATTTTTCTAAAGAATCAAATGAATTTCGGCATAAGTTACTATTTAAAGATTTGATGAAATATTCCCACTGAACATGCTGATGACGTGATGTGTGCATGTTCATCCAACATTCATTACACTCACGCTTTCCATGCGAATGAGGCGACGTTGTACATGCCACCGTTATTGCAACAAAGGGACAACACAAAATAAATGTAACTGCTTCTTTGATGCAAGAATATGTTAACATCGCATTAACATTTGGAAGTGTGTTTCGAATTACAAACACGTTAACATCGAAATTAGGGAGTCGGTTTCAGATTGCAAATTTAATTATCTTCATTTGAGATTTCAACAAAACATTAACAATTGCTAATGAATACAATGATAATTTGTTAAAACGCTTTACAAGTCGAATACATGTTTTGACAGTATTATGCATGAAATGCACGATTTCCATGAGGATTACAGCTGGTTGCAATCATCAGTGTTCTTAGTGACTGGCCAAGATTTCTGTGGCAATTACATGAACGTCACGAGTCATCTGCATGATTTAACTACAGGTATTGCCTGCCTACATGGGCCGTCCCTCATACAGAACGTGCCCTCTCATTGGCCAATATTGATTTTCCAATACAATGACGCTCCGCCTTTAGGCGGGCTTTAGTTGGGTAAAGCGACAAAGGATCGTAAATCGGCTTTCTAAATTATCAGCGAAGTTGATAGCGCTTTGATCTTAAGAATGGCTAGCTGCAGTAACAGCCAAAATACACAGATCGGAAAATTTCAAGCGCCCCGCGGACTATGATTTCGAAATTCAAGCGCCCCGGTGAGGGACCGTTAAATGGCCTGTGGAAAGCATTGATCTTTCAAACAAAGATATCAAAAAAGGCCTTTTTCTGTCTATTTGGGGAAAAAGTACCAAGCAAAATGGGGATTTTTCGAGTCGCAAAATCTTCCAAATTGGGAAGAATTTTCAGCGACAAAAGCATTATTTGGGTAGGGTTTTTTCCAGCCATTTTGGATAAAAATCATATAATTTATGGTTAAATATTTTGTAGGTTGTTTAAAAAATAAAACTGAGATATAGAGTCTAATAATCATAAGTCATAAGACACTTCTTTCACAAAAAAATTTAAAAAAATTGGGGGATTATTGTCAGGATGTTAAATTCCTGACTCGGTCTAGAAACACAAACTACAAAATCAATTTAAATTAATGTCACACAATAATATAAGATTTTGCAGTATTCAACCAAGATAGCTGAACATAAAATTTTCAGTTGAATTCAATGCAGTCTTTTTTCCTTTCTATAAAGTTTAAATTCCAAACAGAATGTCTAATAAGCATTTAACTGTCTTCACTAATGACTTCTCCACATAAGGATTGGGGACCAAATTAAAGCAATTTCTCCAATATCCCAAATTCTCTCAAAGTACAAGTCTGCAGGTAAATATGAATTGCTCATCAAAGCTGGCTGTGATCTGACCAGAAATCACCAGTTCACAGTCACTTTGACGGACATTTCAGTTAATCTTCTTTGAAAAAGATTCATCCATATTCACATTTTAAAGATTCATCCATTTTCACATTATAAAGATTCATCCATTTTCATATTTTAAAGATTCATCTATTTTCACATTATAAAGATTCAGCCATTTTCATATTTTAAAGATTCATCCATTTTCACATTTTAGAGATTCATCCATTGTCACATTTGTAAGATTCACCCATTTTTACATTTGTAAGATTCATCCATTTTCACCATTAAAGATTCATCCATTTTCACATTTTAGAGATTCATCCATTATCACATTTGTAAGATTCACCCATTTTCATATTTGTAAGATTCATCCATTTTCACATTTTAAAGAATTTTCCATTTTCACATTTTAAAGATTCATCCATATTCACATTTTTAAGATTCATCCATTTTCACATTATAAAGAGTCATCCATTTTCACATTTTAGTCTTCATCCATTTTCACATTTTGAATCAATTCAAGGTGTAGTCCATCGCCATAGAATTGATAATGCAGGCATCAGCACTTGTCGAAAACATTTCTTTTAACATCAAAATTTGGCCTACACGCGTCTGTGTCCAGTCCAGTCCAGCCTAAATTATTGACAAGATTTAATTATAAATAAGCCTTACTCTTTGAAAAGGGGCGAAATGCATGAGCGTAAGTTGGCGCACAGATTAGCCGGTACAGTTGGCACATGCTAAGCAGGGATGACACTTCTGCTTTTATGATATTTGATATTTTTCGTTTAAAGAAGTCTTTGCAAAAATCAAGCTCAGGTGGAAAGTGTTGTCCCTGATAAGCCTGTGCACACGCTCATCTGGGACGACACTATACACACATGCATTAAACCCCCTTTTGCTCAAATCCTTTCTTGTAAGCCAATTACCAAGTGCACACAGACCATCTGCTAAGCTGATCTGAAGTTTGCTCATCAAAGCTTGCTGTGATCTGAATCATGTCAACAGTACACACCAACTTTGATGGCAAACCTACAGACATCCATCTCGGCTCCTTCAAGATCCTTCCTTGAAGTCCAATTCATTTCTGCAACTCTGTTCCTGCTGTTAATCATGCTAACAATTCTGCAGTTTCTATCATTCAAGTATTTTGATGGCAAACCTAAAGACATCCATCCTTCTATCCTTCAAGATCTTCACTTAAGTTCTGCAACTCTGTTCCTGCTGTTAATATTGCTAACACTTCTACAGTTTCAAGCTTCCAAGTCTTCATATCCTGTGGACATCAAAGCAGTTGTTTCCTTTGTTACCAAAGTCCACACCAAGGTTGTGTGTCTAGTCAGATTGTTGTAAGAACCAGAGGCTCATCAAAGCAGGCTGTGATCGGATATATACCAACCATTCACAGCTTTCTTTGACGGCCCCGAGCTCAAATATTCAGCTTTCATTGACGGCCCCGAGCTCAAATATTCAGCTTTCTCTGATGCCACCGAGCTCAAATATTCAGCTTTCTCTGATGCCACCGAGCTCAAATATTCAGCTTTCTCTGATGCCACCGAGCTCAAATATTCAGCTTTCTCTGATGCCACCAAGCTCAAATATTCAGCTTTCTCTGATGCCACCAAGCTCAATTAGTCCAGCATTTTTTATAAGCAGCTTATGCTCCATGTTTGATGTGATCTCCATTGAAAGCTCACCAAAGCAGACTGTGATTTGAGCATTTCACCATTTCACAGTCACTTTGACGAGCCTCAAATGGATATCTGCCTCTGTTAACCTTTGTCTTTTTAATCTTCTTTAAAACTGGTCTTCTCTTCTTCCTATTTTAAGGATGATCCAATCGTTTTGCAATTTGAATCCAGTTGATCCCGCTGTGCGCAGGCTCACCAAAGCTGGCTGTGATCTGGGGTTTGACTGCAAATCACAGCCACTTTGGCTGGCCCAGCAACAGCTTCTTATGAAATCTGTCCAGTGCTTTCCACTTGAATATTTTCAGACACCCCAGTGCCGTTAGGGATGGGTAAGGGAGGGCTGCCTCCATACATTATTTTTTTAAATTGAAATTGTAGAGTCAAATGACGTTATTTGGTGCGTTATGACTCAAGAAAAAAAAAAGCTTTATTTTTTTTTATTTGATAACAATATATTTGTTAATATTGTTTAAACCCTTTTCCACATAGATACAAATCATCCCTAATTGATCGCTTCCCAAACACATCCGTATTAACCAGACTTTTTTTTAACTAAGACTGCCAAGCTATATAACACCACTTTTTCAATGCAAAAACCTGTCAAGAAACCCATAAAACACTGACACTGCAAGACATAGTACCATCTCTCCATAAGTTTTCATAATGGGTCCGGTCTGGACACTTACTGATTTCTCCTCTCCACATCCATGGCATTCTGCGTTGGCAGGTAGCCCCTGGTTTGTTGAAATCGCAGGCAGCACAGGTGGCTTCGTTTACAATAGCTGGAGGCTAAAATAAAAAATTAACACTATTATCGCAAAGAACTAATAAATATGAACTCAACATACAATACCACACATTAACATTGTGAAGGAAATATCAAACATGCTGTGAATATACTGTCACACTTTTTTCTATTTAAATTATTTATTTGGCAATAAGTATTTTAATTGGTATTTTTTAACAAGGTTAATCGAGTGAGACCCAAGATTAAGACATTTAGCTGCATGTTACATCAAACATGAGCTCTGTGAAAAGGTGTTTTAATGCATGTGCGTAAAGTGTCCTCCTAGATTGGCGTGTGCATTTCAAACATGCTAATCAGGGACAACACTTTCCGCCTTAACTGTATTTTTGACTTCCTTTAGACGAAAAAAGCTGACCACACAGGCAAATCTGGGACGACACTTTACGCACATGCATTAAACCTGCTTTTCACAGAACAAGGCTCGTGCACTCACCTGGAGTCGGTTGGTGAGGATGATGTTGGGATACATGGCCCCCACATCCAGATGGTAGATGATGGGGTTCTCCAGTCGGTTGGGACAGTCTCTCAGCATCGATAAACGCTCTATGATGTCCGAGCACACCTGTAAAAACAACTGTACAAATAAAAACATATTCTGGATCTCTATGCAATATTTTGATCTATGTAAAGGTTCATTCATCGAACCTGATCAACTGTTTCCCCCTTTAAAATTGAGATTTGTTTTAATTAATTCAATTTTTCCTGTTTAATGATTAATTGCTGATATTTTAGGCACATTGCTTATACAAGATAAGTGTTTCATGTTTGCTAATTCTTTTCAAATAATCCCTCTTGAATAATGCCTCGCAATTTGTACACAAACAATAATGGTTTGGTCTTAAAAAATTTCTGTACTAAAATATCCACTTTAATAAATACTAAAAATCTGAATTCCACATATCATATACTTGCCTCATTGAAATTAGTGACCATGTCCACAGGTACATTTTGTTCCACTTCTAAGGAGAACTTCATAGTTCGTTCCACTTTGTCTATCAAGTTCTGAAATGCTTCTGGTACCTGGAATATAATCACTCAAACTATTAAATTTCATTTATAATAAAAAAAATCACATTTTCATTAACCCAGTACTCGAATTTATAAACAGACTTTTATATAATACCTGATCACTGAAGTCATTTCAAATGACACACACAACCAAGCTTCTTGGAAAACTTATGATTTCCATTAAAATGAGATTAACCCCAAATGAACACATTCTGAATATAATCCCACAATTGATAAAGTTTAACATTTTATACCTGCAGTGACAGTGAGAATTAGTTGATTAATCATGCCAGATGGCAGACAATAGACACTTCCTACAGGAACTGAGTAATTAATTACAATTGTTAATCAGCAGTTTGGCAAATAATTCACACCTTCATTAGACTTACAACTATAGAGTAATCAAATGGTTTCTATAACAGGTTCACAAACACAGATCTTTATTGGTAAATTTCACAGTTTGCCATCATTGGATTGGGGCTCAGATGAGTAAGATAAATTTGGGCAAGTAATCAGGCATTTCCTAATTTGTATCAATAAGTATTACAGGGCATTTCCTGATTTACAATAACAAGTATAACAAACATATATAACACCAAATTAAGAAACACATTTTCCTACATTTGTGAAAGAATACAAATAATGGCCGTTGTTAATCATTAAGTTTTAGAGGATATTTACTGTCAAGTTTATGTGCATAAAAATACCTTACAATTGACAATAATGTGCTAGTTTTTTTTACATCCAACAAAACTATTGTATTTTTCGACAATAATGTGCTAGTTTTTTTAACATCCAACAAAACTATTGTATTTTTCGACAATAATGTGCTAGTTTTTTTTACATCCAACAAAACTATTGTATTTTTCGACAATAATGTGCTAGTTTTTTTTACATCCAACAAAACTATTGTATTTTTCGACAATAATGTGCTAGTTTTTTTTACATCCAACAAAACTATTGTATTTTTCGACAATAATGTGCTAGTTTTTTTTACATCCAACAAAACTATTGTATTTTTCATTTTTATAATCTTTTCCCTTTATTTACATCCCATAATTCACACACACAACATAACTGTTTATACAGCTCACTATCTTAACCCTTTGAGCGCTGGAACCGGATTTTGAAGGCCTTTGCAAACATTTTGGATCCAGATGAGACGCCACAGAACGTGGAGACGCCACAGAACGTGGCGTCTCATCAGGATCCAAACTGTTTGCTATTCTGATAGTATTCTTTGAAAAAAATCAAAGAAAATGCTAATTTTAGAAATTCAGCAGACAACATTTTAGCAGACGACAAATTTCCCAGCATGCAAAGGCTTAATATTCCCAGCACTATTCATATGAATCAAATATCAGTAGCAGAAAATAAGCAAGGACATCATTTGAGCAATAACATACATCAGTGATTTTTTTTGCCCCAAATTACAGCCTCTTAAAGGCTCTTTCCCAAATACAAAAAGTTTTTAAAAAAGGCTGTTTCGTTTCCCAACAGCAAAAAGTAACATTTTCTCCAAAAACGTGATCGAAATTTCTCAAAAAAAAATGCAAAACTTTTCCAATAAACTCTAAACACTGTAAATCCATTATAACACGATCCGTTATAACGCTGTATCCAACACAACGCGGGGGCAGCTTGGATCCCGTTTTTTCTCCAACTGTCCATGTTATGCAACTACTTCATGTTTTTTTCAGAAAACTTCAAAGATGGCAGCGCTCACAGCTTGATTGCTGTATTCTACAGTCCGTCTAACTGTTTTTAATCCCTTAGAGGTTAAACGACACTCGGCAGGCAGTTAGTGTTAATATGTTGTGTAATGTCAATAAAGGTGTGAAAAACTAGCGTGTCAGTGTTTATTGTTCCGTATCAGGGTGGTTCAATGCGCTATACCCATATCTGTGTTATTGTTTAATATATGCTTTACATGCTTGATAAATAAAAAAGATCTTTCGTTATGTTTAATCTTTCATTACGTGTGAGAGAAATTAATTTAATAACACAGAAGATTTATTTACATGCAAACGCCGAGTAATTGTTAACAGAAATTCACTTTCTTTTTTACCCGGTTTCAGAAAGTCCCCGTGAAGCACGTTTTTTACATGACTGTGTATGACGCAATTAGACATTTGTTTGTCAGGTATTGCATTTAATATAATTTTAAATTTGCTCGTCCATTGGCTGCCATAATTCAATCAGAACCGTACCTAATGAATGCTCTATCCCATGATGCTCTGTACTGTTTACACTTCTGAAATAATGCGTAGGCATATGCTCGTGTTAACGGATTTATTTAAACACATTTATCGTCATAACATGTCAGGATCATTTGTGGTAATTATTTAAGATTATCGGATATATATGCACACTATAAAAGAGGTATGTATACAGTTATCGATACGATTGGGTTTATATGCATGTATTGGAGAATGACAACACAGCATGGCAATAAACAGGGACCAATACCATATCGGTTTGTATAGGCCCCGGCAATAAATGCGCTCAGAACTTATAACGCGGATCCGTTTATAACGCGGTCGCGTTGATTGGACCCAGTCAATCGCGTAATAAAGGATCTATAGTGTAATTGGTTTATTGAGTTCATTATACAGCAATTTAATTCCCTAGCACTTTATAATATAAATTTAAGAAAGCAGTTAAACATGCAGTTACAAATAATTGATATACTGTTGTTCATAATCATATTAACTATGTTTAATTTTTCCCCATTTCATGGTTTATCGCGCTTTTTTTTCCAATCATAAAGGCTGTAATATATAAAGCGAAAAAAAAATCACTGTGCATAATTATGAGTATGCAGACTCGCCAAAAAACATCTGACAAGAAATATGGGTGAAATGTACGTGTGTCTTACAGATTGACTTTATGTATGACAACATTTCAACCTAATTATACAATGTGTTTAACATGTCCTTCAGAGGTTAACAGGATGAAATGATCCACTTATAATGAGCCTCGCTCTGGGAAAATGGGTTTAATGCATCTGCATTAAGTGTTGTCCCAGATTAGCCTGTGCAGTCCGGACAGGCTTATCAGGAACAACACTTTCCGCTTAGGTGGATTTTCGCTAAGAAAGAGACTTCCTTTAAACAAAAAATATCATGCAAGAAAGTGTCATCCCTGATTAACCTTTGCCGACTGCACAGGTTTATCTGGGATGACCCTTTACGCACATGCATTAAACCCCATTTTCCCAGAGCAAGGCTCATGTACACACCATTCGGAACCTGCAGGGTATATCAGCGCGGTACACCCCGGACTCTATTGCCTCCACATGCCCACCCACGTACGTCTCGGAGTCCATCAGATGTCCGTCCTCGGTGAGCTTGTTCAGGATGGACTCCTGCTTGTTGGGGAACACGATGTTGGCGTGGTAGGCCTGCACCATCAGCAGGGCCTCGCAGAGTGTGCCCGAGCCCTTCCTCAACACCTGATCAAGAACATTTACATAAGTCTCATTCTGGGAAAACTGGGCTTAATGCATGTGCATAAAGTGTCATCCCAGATTAGCTGGTGCAGTCCAAAATCAGGGACAACACATTCTGCCTACACTGTTACTGTATTTTCGTTTAGGAGACTTCCTTTAAACGAAAAATTCCATAAAAGCGGAGTGTCCTCTATGATTAGCCTGTGCAGATTGCAAAGGCTAATCATCGATGAAACTTGACGCATGTGCATTAAGCCACTTGTATTCCCAGAACTGGGATCTGATATTCAGCAATGTCTCACAGAGCTTTCCAGAGACCTTCCCAAACACCTGCTCAAGAACATAGACATGATACGGACAGATATGAAAACTGTTGGAGCATACCAATTTTTTTTCCACTTTTTGGGAAGATAGCCCATGGCTTTGGAATTGGGAATTTTATCGGCATTTTCAAGAAATTGGGAAAATAAATTCATTAGCAAACTTTTTCGCGCCAAAAGTCCACTGATTTGGGAAAAATATAATTTGATATAACTCTTTATAATAATTCAAATTAAAAACAAAATCATTATTATATACTTTGCTAGATGTAATTGAAATAAAATTGAGATAAAAGAATCATAAAGACATAAAGACACTTCTTTCAATAAAAAATTTTTTTTTTTTTATTTTTTTTTTGGAAATTGTTATTTTTTTTTTATATTTTTTTTNAATGATCCACTTATAATGAGCCTCGCTCTGGGAAAATGGGTTTAATGCATCTGCATTAAGTGTTGTCCCAGATTAGCCTGTGCAGTCCGGACAGGCTTATCAGGAACAACACTTTCCGCTTAGGTGGATTTTCGCTAAGAAAGAGACTTCCTTTAAACAAAAAATATCATGCAAGAAAGTGTCATCCCTGATTAACCTTTGCCGACTGCACAGGTTTATCTGGGATGACCCTTTACGCACATGCATTAAACCCCATTTTCCCAGAGCAAGGCTCATGTACACACCATTCGGAACCTGCAGGGTATATCAGCGCGGTACACCCCGGACTCTATTGCCTCCACATGCCCACCCACGTACGTCTCGGAGTCCATCAGATGTCCGTCCTCTGTGAGCTTGTTCAGGATGGACTCCTGCTTGTTGGGGAACACGATGTTAGCGTGGTAGGCCTGCACCATCAGCAGGGCCTCGCAGAGTGTGCCCGAGCCCTTCCTCAACACCTGATCAAGAACATTTACATAAGTCTTATTCTGGGAAAACTGGGCTTAATGCATGTGCATAAAGTGTCATCCCAGATTAGCTGGTGCAGTCCAAAAAGGCTAATCAGGAACAACAGATTCTGCCTACACTGTTACTGTATTTTCGTTTAGGAGACTTCCTTTAAACGAAAAATTCCATAAAAGCGGAGTGTCCTCTATGATTAGCCTGTGCAGATTGCAAAGGTTAATCAGAGCTCCAGATAAGGGTCGTATTTTCGTAATTACGAATTATTTTCAAGTCCGTTACGTATTTATTTTAAAATCTGGTCGTATCATTAAGAATTACAAAATCAAGTTACGAATATTATTTTTACATCAGTTCGTATCGATTTTCACTGAGTTCTTTTCGCTTATTAAAGATCTTTTTCGGTACTTATATAGAATGGTTATCAGGTTTATTTAACGAAGCGCATTTTTTCCAATAAAAGCGGCGTGTACAGTCTATCTGTCAAAAAAATGGCTGCGCCCAGAGGACGTCCTAAAAAACTGCAAAGCGTGAAAAAAAACACGCTTTTAACATATTGTACGCACAGTGAGCCGAAGTTGAATGTTAAGAAAGACATTGTAGAAAAGATCTTATACAATGTTGTATGTTTAGTTGCCGACACAGTCGGAAAACCTAAAAAAATGCGACACGACGGGTCCAAACATAAACATAAACATTGGACAAGTGGAAGGGACAATTCCCGTGGCTAATAGTTGAAAAGATTGGAGGGGAGATCCGTTTGAATTGTGAAATATGTCAAAATCCATCGAAGGCATGCAATCTAAGGCTTTCTAAGCACAGTTTGGGCATATGAAGGTATTTGAAAAATAAAATTCCCATGGTCAATAGACACTGTTGAACTCGTATAAATAAAGTTGCAAGTATTTTTATTGTTTTGCATGAAAATACCCATTATTATTTATTTTTATGTCATTTAGAAAAGTTAAGAATTATTTTCCAAAACTTAGTAGTAACGTTAAGAATAAAATTTCAGAATTAAGAATTCTTTTTGAATATCTGGTAGTAACGTTAAGAATTTCACAAAACCTTATCTGGAGCTCTGGGTTAATCATCGATGAAACTTGACGCATGTGCATTAAGCTCCTTGTATTCCCAGAACTGGGCTCTGATATTCAGCAATGTCTCACAGAGCTTTCCAGAGACCTTCCCTAACACCTGCTCAAGAACATATACATGATACGGACTGATATGAAAACTGTTGGGAGCATATATCTAGCATTTTATAAAGGCAAATGAAATATTCTCCATATTTTATCAAGGATTATTTATTAAAATTAAAGCAGTTGTATTGTGATTTCATTTTGGCTTATTAATAACTCTGTTAATATGAAACTTCTAGGAACTTGGCTTATATTCATTGAAAAGACACAAATCTATGTACAAAAATCAGTTTTTATGTATTTGAAAATCTTTTTTTACTCACCCGTGATGAAAAGCATAATCTTAGCTAAAAAAAATTAAAAAAATTAAGGGACTTGTTAGTTCAAACCTATTTATTTTAGCTAGATTGCATCCAGAGCCTTAGGCTTATAGAAACGCTCTCGAGTCTGTTTCCTGGGACTTGTTCACAATTTGGTAAAACCTATGATTTCCAAAATAATATATACTCTTAAAAGAATGTATGCATTTTTTTAAACAAGCAAGCTCTTGACTAAGAAACATGTTTAAAATATTGGTTAATTAATGAATAATTATCGTTCCAAATCGGTATAATATAGCTTATCCTCGATAATTTGGAAAATACTTTTTTTTTTAGTACAAGTATAAAGGTCAACTTTTGCCGATAAATATGAAAGGCTGCATGGTGCAGTGGTAGCGCAACAGCTTCTGCTTCCAGAGGACCTGGGTTCGAATCCCAGGGACAGCAATCTGTGAACAAGTCCCTTTAAGGGTGGTGTTCAGAATTGAAAATTGTATTTGATCAAACTTAACGTTACCTCATCCGGTTCCATTGGTATGATAGTACACAAAGCAAAGATGAATGGGTGCACATACTCCTGGTACAGATAGAACGTGGCAACTGCATCGGACACCGAGTAATTGGACAGAACCTGAAGTGGAACAAATTTATTTGTTCAAATTACAATGGACACAGTGGAATATTTATTCAAGGATTTGCCAAAACATAAAAAAAGTTTAGTTCAAGCCTATTCATTTTAACTTCATTTCATCGAAAGCTCGTGGCTTACAGAGACACTTTTTACTCCCATTGCAGTGTAGAACAAATACTCAGTTTAACTGAAAGAGCTGAAGAATGCTCCACAGTGGGGTTCTAACACAGAACCGCAACAATGTAGCTAGGTACCATATCCACCATGCCATTACCTTTATTAGTGGCTGTGCATATATTATGATGCGAGTTCTATAGTGTGAAGAAATGGGGATAAAAAATCTATACAAACTTCATGGTAAAGACATGCTTGAAGCTTCAATTCATTTGCTTGAAAAATTTGGCAAGTAGTTTTTTTTCTACAAACACCCTGGTGGATTATAAGTTAATTACAGTGCAATTGTAACCATTATCTGGTCTACTTCACAGGCTAATCTGGGACCACACTTTACGCACATGCATTAAACCCCCTTTTTCACATTTGTAACCATAAAGTGGTCTAACAAACCTGTGGTTCCTCTGTAGCCATGCGACACATCTCTTCTGGATCCAGCTCTGTCGGATCATAGCGCAGTTTGGCCTGAAATACAGCTGGGAATGTACTATAAAGACAATATGTCCTATACATTTCAACAAGTAATTTTCATTATAGTACTATGCAAACAGCGGTCTGTTTTCAGAGGAAGTAAGTGTCCTACATATCAATCCAAAGGTTATCAAAACCCTATTTGTGCTTACAGGGATCTCTCTCTCTCTCTCAAGGGAAAACCCACAACACCATCGATACTACAACTTTTTCAATTCTTAAATCAAACCAAATGATGAGCCTGTAAGATACTGCTTAATCATTTACATTTTGATAATAAACAGTGTTGTAATAACTGAATGGGCATTGAATGAATGTAGAATAACAAAGAGCAACCTATCATTTGAGAATGTAGAAATTCAGTTATTAATGTACAGACTTGGAAGTGGAAATTTCCCCTGTTAGCTATAATGGCACAATTGGGGGGTGGCAGTCAGGGCTCAACATTAACTTTTGAAGCCACTTGTTCGGTCGGTCAAGTAGACCAAAATTTCACTTGTCCTGACCAAAAAGCAACTTTTCCTGACCATTATGTCTTATTCTGCTCAGTACTTTGCAAAATAATGAAATAATACAAAATGCTCAGATCATAAAGACTTCAATCGTTAAATACATGTTAACATAATTGTAGGCGATTTCAATACAAAAAGAACAACTGACTAGAATAACAGGAAAACTCAAGATTATTGATTTTTAAACATTATACAAAGCCATAATACCTGACAAAAACTTGTGTTTCGTAAAATCATTCTACTACGTTAATTGTCTGTAAGATCGGTGTGTACCGGTGTCGTAAAATGCATATTCTTTACAAGGGAGAATATTCTTGTTATCTTGGCAAATAAAAATGTTTAGGGTTGCTTCCCTTGTGAACAGTACAGTGTAGTTCCACATGGGACTATTGGAATATCTTGCGCTTTGTCATTTAAACGTAAACAAAAAATAATTAAAAAAGTTTTGTGGTAACTCCACAGTAATAACAGATTTAAAGGCATTTTTCTAAGTAGTTAAATTATAACGACCACTTGTCCCGTCGGACTAGAAATTTCTTTATTTACTTGTCCGGACTAACAATTTGGTTGTCCCGGACAGTCGGACTACCGTTAGTGTCGAGCCCTGGGTGGCAGACTTTAATTATTTTACAAGAAGACACATTACTACGAAAGCCTATAATGCAGCCTCAGGCACATAAGGCCAAAAAAAATAAAAGTCTTGGTTCAGGGAACCCGACCAACCCTATTTTTAACCGCCGACCAGAACAGGCTTGGCGAAATTGGAAAAAATCGACTGGTCATTTGGACAGGCATTTCAGAAAATGTGCCGGTCCGAAGAAAATTTAGCCGGACCGAAAAAAACAACAACACAACTATGTACATTAAGATAAACCCCTTTTTTTGTCTAAAAAATCGGGGAAAAAACAAACATCACGAAGTATGAGCGTCCTAGAAACTGGTCCATATTCCGTGTTTTGTTGAATTCTCAAATGCGCATAATTAAATTTGTAATCCAAAACACTCTTCCCAATTTAATTTTTACTCGACGTTATCACATTCTTTAAATAAACTGCAAATGTACAGTGTGTTTTAATCCTTTCTCTCGAGAAAAGCGCGCGCAAATTATTCCTTACATGTACAACGTCACGTCAAACGCATGGAAAGCGTGCGTGTATTAAATTTCCGTTAAATGTTTCGTGGTAAATTTTAATAGAATGATATCGCGAAGAATGTGTGGGGTGTTGTGAAAACACGCTTAGCGGTTTTACTGACCTTGTGTAGACTGCGATGTTTCAACAAAAGGGATTAAAATGTGCGAAAGCAGTTGCCGATTTTGCGACTGAGTTTGAAGTAGGTGTTGTGTAACCAGTTGGATTTGCTAATTGTACGTAACAAACTTATTGCAAACATCAAAACAATGAGCGATTTCATTTTCATGATGTAGACTGTAGTAAAGGGTTTGCTCTTCGAATTTTCAACTTTGAAAAAATATGATATGTTTGCATTCATTTCACATTTATTTTGCCGGTCACAAGGACCGACATTCTGGTTAAACCTGCCGGACCAAATGAAAATTTGCCGGTCAGGACCGACGGACCGGCAATTTCGCCAAGCCTGTGAGTATTTCGGATAGGCTTTCGGGCTTCGTAATTTACGATGATAATTATAATTTATTCTTCTTGTTTAAATAATG
>VMBQ01009525.1:0-31660 GCA_007657795.1 Dreissena rostriformis
AACAATGTTTAAAAAGTCATTTGAGTCTACTTACATTGCTACAGCACATGGCAGGTTGGTCGACGCACCTTTTTTTTGTTTACCTGTGTACAATTCCCAATGCGCTATGCATATGTTGAACATTCAATTACATGAAAAATCTTAAAAATATATTTTTATTATCATTTCTTTCATTAATTCATATTATTTAAAGTTAATTCAGTTAAGTTGATCGAATGTATAAAACCACACGTTAAAGCAATTTTAGTGAATTGAGCAAAAAACTATTGAAAGCGCAACCTTGAATACACAAGCAAGTCGAAGATCGGCGCAACATAATGTTTGTCGGTGCGTCGAAAACAATGTATACGACTAATCGTCTGACTTTATTTGAACATTCTTAAATATTTGCAAAGTTTTGAAACGTTTCGGTGACTTGAATATCATGCTTTAACAACATTGTAAACATATCGATGGAAAATAGAATCTTATTCATCACAGGTGTAAATATTGAGATATGTTCATAAGCTATATAAACTAGCATAAAGTGCTTTACGGCGCGAGAGGGTTTTCACATTTTGCAATGTATTTTTTCAAATCAACACGCGTCTAAAAGACTAGATACCATGCCACAAGCAAAAGCCGTAACAGACTGGTTTGTACCTTAACGACCAACTGAACTCTACTGTCTGCCGCGAAGATATTAGGAGTTCTTTCATATAAACCAAGTAAGATAACATCTGCAATTCAGGCTTCAATTTTCAGAGTCCCAAACGTATACAATGGCTGGCAATTGAACCAATGCCGTCAATCTATGACCAATATTTTCCATTTAATGTTCTGAATAATAAAATCCAGCATATGTCTTTGTTGAAATTTNACATCTGCAATTCAGGCTTCAATTTTCAGAGTCCCAAACGTATACAATGGCTGGCAATTGAACCAATTCCGTCAATCTATGACCAATATTTTCCATTTAATATTCTGAATAATAAAATCCAGCATATGTCTTTGTTGTAATTTATCCATATTTGCACAAATTTGAAAATAATAAAAAGACCAATTAAATTGATTGATACAACCGTTTCAAAACATGATGTTATGATAATAGTAGAGGTCGTTTCCAAAACACAAAACACCAGACGTCCGCCTACATTAAATGTGAATAATATGATTAGTTTTCAGACTTCTATTTAATGTAATTATTTGTTTGTGTCACATGCAAATAAAGTAGGTGAATAATATCCGTTAGATATGAGCGCTACATAATATATATATAACATTATACATAAACAATTTGAAATCTTTTGGAAGTACCTCTATTCAAAATTCTGTGTTTTAATAAATTAGTATGATATTTTCAATAACAAATTTATACACATTTTTTAGATTGCTATTCGAACGCATCTTTACTGGAAGTCCAGGCATTTTAAAGCTTTCGATTCACTAAAATATTCTTGCATGCATATTATACAAACACAATATGAGAAGTGATAGGTTAAATTGTGTTTAATTGGAATCGGTTTTCCTGTCCAGTATCATAATTGTGACACATTAAATAATGTTATAAAGGTTTCAAAGGAGTCGCGGCAATGAATTACCATTTTTGATCAAATCAACGCTTATAAGATTGAGTCTTTTCAAGTAAAAATGAATGGATGTTTAAGTATGTTTTGAATATGATACGTTTATGGTGAACAATTTTATCATTCATTTGAAGCAAACGTGTAATACTATTTAATCTTTAAAAGAAATGAAATGGATTACACCGATCAATCGATGAGAATATTGTTGCATTTAAGGGACTTCAAAAAGTTGGGACAAAATGACAATTTTGACAAACTTTTTATAGATTCAAAAAGGAATGTATACATTACATTCGAACTCATCAAATACCAGTCCTGACTAAGAAAACATGCTAAAACTATATACGTTTTAATTCATCTTATTTGACCCCGAAACCTTTCGTCATATTGTCCACGCCTCCGATTTTACATGAGTCCCCTCATGATTCCAATATACACAACTAATAAAACTCCATCAAACAAAGATAAAGGAGATGAGAAGAGAAAATGAAACCGGAGGCTCAAGCTTTTGATCTTCAATCGTGGCCCCTAGACCTTGAGCAGGCGTGAACCATACTGTCGGCACATCGTCTCTAGAACTTTAACCGTTTGGCCACGTTCCGTTAACATCCTTCAAACTGTATAGGAGATATGTGGCAGATACGAAAAGCAAGGCTATTTTACAATGACCTTGAGTCGGAGTGACACACTTAAAACTTCTACACATTGGCTTTCAATCATCTAAACAGTGTGACAAAGTTTCAAGACAACCCTTCAATGGGTACACGAGCTATTGACTGGACACGAAAACGAGTATCGCATTTTTGAACTTGAAGTAAAACATTGCCATTGAGCAGGCGTGAGAGACTCAAGCCTTCCTCACAAATACTCAATAATCTTAACATTTTTGCAAATTTTATAAACATCTTTGAATGGGGTATTGAAGTGGAGATATGGCGATGACATAACAATGGATGTTCAAACCTTTTACCCGAAAGAATCACCTTGACATTGAGCCAAAAAACTAAATCATGCCGTATGTGCATTTTCACATGCCGTTTACAATTCATGCATGTTTCATAAGTATCCGTCAAAGGGTATCCAAAATATGGAGCGGAAACTGAATTTAAGGCTTTTACCTTTGTCCTCGAACTTCGACCTTGACCTTGAGTCGGTATGACTGAGTCATGCCTTCTACACATCTTCACAAAAACCTTAAACCCGGCCGAGTTGATGTTGGTATATTTTTCCAATCGTGTTATGTGTCGCAAAAAAGTGATTATGAGTCAAAATGTGATGGTATTTATGTCAGATGTGCAAAAAATTTGGTCAAAACGGTCAAGAAATGCCTAAATTCAGTATAAAGATAGGGCTTTTCAATTTCTGTCCATGGACAGAAATGATCTAAATTTAAACACGCGCGGATCACATATAAAACCACGTGACCATTGCATCATTGTTTACAAAGCCATTTGCCATGGAGAAACCGTGTTATTAAGAAGTTCTTCTTTGTTTTGAAAAACGTGGCAGTGGAAATCACGTGAAATTGGCGCTAGCGTGACCCAAAGCGTGCATACGTCACAGGTTAATAATAGTCTTGAGGTAGTAATGTTTATATCTATGCCTTTTTCATCTGAAAATACTATTTATACATCCATGTTGATATATACTAACTGGAAAATGTCATTTTTTTCTTCTTTATTCTTTAAATGTTTTTTTCAGCAACAAATTGCATGCATTAGATATTTAAGAATTTAGATATCTTGAATCTAATTATTGCATTTTACATGATTGCATTATGTTATTTTGTTTATTTCTGATTGCATTACATGATTGTATTATTGTTCATAATTGTATATGAATTTGTTTGCAATCTTGAAATAAAATGCGTTGAAATCTCAAAAAAAAAATAGTCCTGAGGATTCCGTTATGTACATGATAAGGTTTCGTATTTTTGATGCTTTTGGCATTTTGTTGCTCAATTTTTGCAAAAATCAGCATGGAAGAGTTAAGCTTTAGAATGTATCTGACGAATACTGATCAATTCTGGTCAGTTGAGAAAACCAAATTGTTGTGAGAAATATCAACTCGGCCGGCTTAAACATGCAGAACCGTAAAATTTTATAGTAAATAGAGAACGAACACGAAAGTGCTTAGGACGGACTGATCCGGACGGACGCATGGACTGAGAGACGGATTGACGGACAAAGGGCAGTCATTGTATTCGCAACATGCTTTGCGGCGCGATATTAATAATGCTCAACAACTCAATATCTGGCATAATGCTAGCTCAACAACTCAATATCAGGCATAATACTAGCTCAACAACTCAATATCTGGCAGAATACTAGCAAAACTGTCATGTTGATGTTATCAATATCTTGCAGGATACTAGCAAAACTGGCATGTTGATGTTATCAATATCTGGCATGATACTAGCAAAACTGGCATGTTGATGTTATCAATATCTGGCAGGATACTAGCAAAACTGTCATTTTGATGTTATTAATATCTGGCAGAATACTAGCAAAACTGTCATGTTGATGTTATCAATATCTGGCAGAGTACTAGCAAAACTGTCATGTTGATGTTATCATTTCTGGGTCAGCGGTGGACTTTTAATTACTTAGAAATGTAATATAACGCCTTAAAAACAATCCCATATACAGATTGGCGTTATGTTATACTAATGCTATCATGCTTATGCGAATGATGTACGATTATTGTGTATAGCAGATAATGTAACAAATGTCTACATGGAAGACGGGGTTTATGAAACCCAGTAACCAAAATGTTAGGTCGGATAGGAGGAACGACCAAGATGATTATGAGTTAAGAGTTCGCAGGTTGAAACATCGATTTCTGTATATGGTATAGTTATATTAGAAATATTCACATAATAACACCCACAATAATGCATACAATTCCATGCTGAGTGATTTAAATATTAAAAATTATTGTATTAACATGCACAAATAGAAAACTAAAGAGAAACTGATGTAAAAAGACTAATCACACGTGTTAAATAAAATAAAAATGTGTTTACGTTTGGGATAATATCGTGAAATATGGTATCAGTTAACTGAGAAAATTTACACATTTTAACTTACGCAAGGCCTTGTGAAAATGTTAATTTTTACACTTTACTTACGGATATTGTTCCCGGTATTACCGCGAAAGCAAACAAATATACTCTGTGCAACAATTCAAATGTACGTACAATAATATTACAATCTGTTTGATAAATACGTACGTAGTGCCTTACGAAGCAAACTCTTATTAAACAAGAGGTAAATATAGTCCAAACGATGACACATACGTTTGTACGGAATATATGTATGCTTGTGATGATTGCACTTGGGTGTTCCATCGACTTTTATTAACTTGAATGATAATAGATGGAGTGGTTTACGTGTACGAAACCACGAGAGAATATCCGTGATCATAGTATGTATGTGTCATTGGTCCCATAGGTATTATATAGCGGCGGCACCTCATATCCTGTGACCTCACAATAGTGTGTCCTTTATTAAAATATAATATAAAAGTCTCTGTTCATTATCCTGCCAGCGGGTGATCTAAAGGTCTATGTCTTTTATGATTATTTATCGCATTATGTGTTTATAATTGTTATTTTGTGCAAAGTGCATTTGACTTTTGTGCTTGCCCATGAGGCATTTTATTCAATAGTAATTCTTTTTCAACTGTGTGGATGAATATTTATAAACTATAATTTATCAACCCATGCGAAAGACATAAAATTTGGTCACCAGCCATAATAGCCAGTTCGATTGGTTGGTAATATCAGTTATATTTTAATATTATTTATTATTTTAAATAATAAATCGAAGTAAAATTAACATTAATCAGTCCATGTTTTTGTTACATATTCCAAGTTTCGTTTCATTTTTAACCAAAACAAAGTATTACATATTTTGTTCCTGTCGGACACGAGGTCCGACAGTCTCGGGAATTATATCTGACCTCAGCAAATTTTATCGAAAATGTCTGAGGTCCGACGTCTTTTTAATAGGTTGACTATACCATTTATATTACATTTAATGACTTATCCTAATCATCACCTACGACAATTACGCAATTGAATCTTCCTGATACATGTTGAAATCATGACAATTAACGCACCAAGTTAAAAGGTTTGTATAAGTTATCAATTTACAAAAAGGTATCTGTTGTTTTCAATAGCCTACTTAATGTGACCAAGGTCAATTGAATAAAAAAAATAGTGAGAGAAATTTCATGCGATTACAATGTTTTAAGCGAGGTACTTATGAAATATTTAGGACCTTTTCANGTTTATAATTGTTATTTTGTGCAAAGTGCATTTGACTTGTGTGCTTGCCCATGAGGCATTTTATTCAATAGTAACTCTTTTTTTCAACTGTGTGGATGAATATTTATAAACTATAGTTTATCAACCCATGCGAAAGACATAAAATCGTATCGGGCATGAGGTAAAATTTACCGGACCTCACATGATTTAATCGGACATTTTTCTTCTATAACCAAACACTAAAAAATACATTATTTTATCATCGTGACGTTCACAACAGTTAACAATTCTAAATACAGTAAACTAACAACTTAATTTAAACATGTTCTATTAAAATATATGGTACAACTTTCAATTAAAAGTGAAGAAAGCTTTGTGATTCGTTTTATACATTTTCGCGATCGTTGAAACAGCTGCTTGTGCTTCTGTTTACGCATCAAACTTGAAACGGAACAGGCAACCATCGTGTGGTTCCCGTTTTTTCAAAAACGTGTTGTGTCGCCAACGTCACGAAACAAATGCAATATTTGTCTGGTTCTAAGAATCGCGCTTGGAGTTTGTTTGGTCACCAGCCATAATAGCCAGTTCGACTGGTTGGTAATATCAGTTATATTTTAATATTATTTATTATTTAATAATATATCGAAGTAAAATTAACATAAATCAGTCCGTGTTTTTGTTACATATTCCAAGTTTCATTTCATTTTTAACCAAAACAAAGTATTACATATTTTGTTCCTGTCGGACACGAGGTCCGACAGTCTCGGGAATAATATTTGACCTCAGTAAATTTTATCGGAAATGTCTGAGGTCCGACGTCTTTTTAATGGGTTGACTATACCATTTATATTACATTTAATGACTTATCCTNTTTCAAAACAAAAAAGAAAAACTAAATAACACGTTTTCTCCATGGCAAATGGCGTTGTAAACAATGATGCAATGGTCGCGTGGATTTACATGTGACCCGCGCGTGTCTAAATTTAGATCATGTCTGTCCATGGACAGAAATTAAAAAGCCCTATCTTTGTACCGAATTTTGACATTTCTTGACCGATTTTGACCACATTGTTTGCACATCTGACATGATTACCATCACATTTTGACTCATACTCACTTTTTTGCGACACACAACAAAAATTGGAAAATATACCAACATCAACTCGGCCGGCTTTAAATCTCGTATCGATACTAAGACACAAGCAGACGACAACAACCCATGCGTGAAATCGATTTCAGTAGTGACCTTCTGACGTCACAAATACGGGATATAAACTCGAGTCTCATTTTATATCGGTCTTTTGCGAAATAGCTTTGACTAAAAAACGTTTTAACACATAAACATAACTTAGTGTACTGTGCCGGGTAGAGGTCGCGGCGTGCGAAGACAAGCGAGGCAAGCCGGAGCGGGACGTGGACAGAGAAAGAGGGACGAAGGATGCGGACGGCGGTTAATTCTGCACCGGCGAATGAACTTCAGCCAATGGCCAGACAGCGTAGAAGGGCTGCGGCGGAAACGGTACAGGTACAAGAGCCTGCACCATACCTTGTTCCTGGGCCAGAACCAGATGCGGCACCGCAGCAGCGCCACATACAAAGCGTTGACGCGCCGCAAACGGTGAGGTTATTGATTTCGGTGATATTTTCCGCACAGCCGATGGGCTACCACGTGGTCACAACGTGGGTGAGCACAAGGCACGTGCGTGCAAGGCAAACGATAACATACCTTCGTCAAATATGTCTCGAATGGATACTGCTTACTTCCAAAGTATTTCTTTTTTTGCATAGAAAAACTAATGTTAATGTATCAACCCTCGTGCCTGCGTCGCTTAAACAGTACATTTGACGTGGCGAATATGTTAATCTTGCATTATTGCTGAAGGAGGTGGTTGAGCTAACGGATTACTTAAACAGTTGTTCTGTTATAGTTTTGAATATTTGGTCGTTAAACAGTCGTCCAAAGGAATGCGAAGTTGTAATTAGTGATATCGAACGTTAGTCCATTATTATTTTAATGGACATATATTTATCTGCTCAACCTCATAGGCTTCACGAAATATTGCACTAGTTTTTATACGATTATAGAGTGTGCAGCACGGCATGGGTTACTTTTTGGAGTAAATATGATCACCAGTTTCGGTCTAGACTTGCGGTCATGCCTTCTTTATTGTCGGCTCTCAATCATGATTTGTGGCTTAGATGCATGTAATTCAGAGAAACGAGTGTCGCATACAAGCAAACGAGACGGTACTTTTGTTTGGATTTCCTAAACGATTCATACGGTATCGTATTTGTATTGGGCATGTTATTTAGAAAAGAACGGTCATGATTAAGACCAAAAAATGCACGAGTTTTTTTTTTTAGGGGTTTAGCGAGAAAAAGCATGTGTTGATCATTTTGGGGGTTTTAGAAGTTACAAATTTACTGATTTGCCGTTCGAAGTGTGTATTTGACGGGCATAATATAGGGAGAAGGATAAACAAAGGGTGATAAATAAGCCCTCTCGCCTCTTAATGAATATATTTGTGTTAAAAAAATCGGTTACATTACTTTTACTTGTCATGTTGCATTGAAATAAGTCGATATTTAGTGTTTTTGTTGTTTTAGTCCAGATTTTAAGTTCATGTAAGATGGGATCCTAACACGAACCAAGTCCTTTACTGTGGAGGTCAATTGATGATTTTTATACTCAAGCCTGAAGCAGCTAAGTTTTCTTGATCATTTTGTTACATAGCGTGCTTCATTGCGATTGTAATCCTAAGTTATGTGTATCATACTTTAGACTTTTGGGTCCTGGAGATGATTCTTCGTGTACTTTTTATAAAAGGGTTTAGTATAATTAAATGTCCGCCACATGGAAATTGTTCAAAGCGTTTTGTTTGGTTCAGCTTTTTGTGCGCAGTTACTATCAACAAAACAAAATGTGTTCAGTACTTTGCTTCTCTAAGGGAGATAACTTCAATGCATTAAGCCCGTATTTCGCTTTAAGGGAGACAACTTTGATTTGCTTGGCAGTTTAAAATAATTCTTATTTTTTCTTGTTCTCCTAAATGTGACATGAAAGGATGGCCGAGCGGTCTAAGCGTGTGACTTGTACTCCATAGGTCAGTGGTTCGAGCCCTGGTGTGGATACTTTTTTTGTTTATATTTATACATTTTATTTGTATTTCATATCTATTTCTATTTAAACAGCAAGAGTGCCAAAGGGTTATAAACACATCGTCATTTATTATGATAGTGAAAGGGACGTCAATCAACCACGCGGTACATGCATATTGATGCATGTACAGATAGACCAGACACGCGTTATCGATATTCAGCAGTACTTTAAAAAGTGCTTAGTACAGTCTGGTTTTGATTTCAATGTTTTTAAATCGCACAGTTTTAGAATAGGCAGAGCGACAGTATGGGGATGTCAGACGATCAAATTATGCGGATGGGGAGAAGGAACTCGAATGTGTATATGTCATATATTAGGTAATTGCGCTTCTATAAATGTTATATCAGGAGTATGGATCGTGGGAGATTGTATCCTTTGCTGGGCCGGTCAACGGGATGAGTCGCAAGGGATGCCGGACCTTAACTTCCCGGTTGAAAAACGCGTGGTATGGATGGGCGTTTGCGGTATGTGTAGGGCAGGCGCCGTACACCAGATGCAGCTTCCTGCTCTATTGCAGATGAAACTGATGGTATTAGTAGTCCACCTGAGGGTTTATGATTTGGTCCGGCATAACCGTCAAGTGTCATTTATACGAATTCAAGACACAAATGAATATTAAAATATTGCATTTCCGTTGACCATCATTGTCTGGACAGACATTTTGCAAAGATTCAATTGGAGGCTGCCGGAAACGGAAAACAAAGCAATAAATAAAAACGGAAATGTGTTAATCAATTTTGCCACCAAATAATGCGCGCTGTAAGAGGGATTGTTTTAAAAATTGACATTGACAGGAATGATGGCGTTCATTTATTTGACGTCGGACTCGAAATGCATTTAAATTCAGTGCGGGAGTGTTTATTAAATTTAGTTGAAAACGTGTCATAGAATTTGGGGGAAAAATAAATAAATTTATTTTGTGGCGGAAATTATATGTCTTGGAGGTGATCGGAAGAATTAATGGTTTAAATATGTAACTATATAATGATATACATACGTCCGGATGAGGTAAACGTAGCATTATGTCGACATCTATTACTAGTCTGTGTGAGGGTGACAGGGATGCTTTCACAATTATTTTTGGTATAGCATGGGTGTTCTAGAACTCGCTCGATGGCACGGCGTGCTTAGGCGTACCTGGAATAGCTCTTTTTGGCTTTTGAAATTAGTGTGGCATTGAAAATATTTAACTATTATATTGCACTGGACAATCTACGGTACGGCGTACCGAGAATTTATTTGGCCGGTTGCGGTGGCCTTAGCGAGTGCGCGTGTAAAATATGTTGCAATGGACTACCTCAGGTACGGCGTACCGAGAATTTATTTGGCCGGTTGCGGTGGCCTAAGCGATTGCGCGTGTATAATGATATCTTTTTCCGAACCAGTCAGGTGTTCGTTGAAATAGCAATTGCATAAATAAATGTGAGCCCGTTGCGGAGCTCTTACGAAATAGCATAGGATGCGGTGCATTATCTTGTGGCGATGATTGCATAAACGAGAACCTAAATCAATAGTTCAATTGGGGTTGGGGGCTATCTTTAGGGCAGTACTTCCGGTCGCCTCCGCGACATGCCTCAGTTGTAGCGCTAGTCTATAGCTGAGGTTTTATTTATTCTAGTGCTAGTCTGGTGTAAATTATATTCCGCCATTTGGCCAATAAATTCCATTTATCTTTTTGTATTGCTCCTTTCATATATTTTGTATTGTCGAACGATAGAATATCAAAATGTGTTTACGTAATGTAACACATTACAAAAGTATAATACAAATGTAACTGACAAAGTTGGCTTTTGTAGTAATTATTTAGCAGTTCTTGCTCTTGTAAATAAACATGCGTAGAACAAATGGATGTCGACAAATGATCAGGGATCCATTTGATAAGGAGACTACTGTATCGAACGCTCATAACATAGACAAACGCTAAAGGATGGTTACACTTTGTGATCCGAATAACGCTAACCGGATGAATGAATCGAATCTTGGTTAACACATGGGGTTTTGAGCTGCTTTCTGAAATAATTGAGATTATGTTCAATAAATATGATTTATAACTACCATCATAACAATCGTTATTACCTGACAGACGGTTATGTATTTTGGCTCAATGGAGTATGCCCTTTTCTGACCAGTGTTTAGCCTGCCTTCATCTTTGTGTGTGTACGTCATCACAGTTTGATAATAAGCACTCTATAGAGGCCACATGTTTGACTTGATCAGTATGAAAAATGGATCGAATCTTGATCTTGGTCTGTTTGAATATGAGCAAAGTGGGGTCGTAAACTAAGCATGCATGTCAAATCTAAGAAAAAATATTGTTACCACTAACAAAGTCATATTTATGACTGAATCCTGTTATAACTTGGTCATATTGTTTATCTACGCCAATTATGAAAATGTATCAGCTGTGGAAAACAAATAAGTCACAAGAATGTCTTTCGTCACAATAAATGGCCACATTCGTATTTTTATCAAGTAGATCATCAGGTCAAGACTATGACGATTGTTTTACCCTGAACTCAGGTGAGCGCATTAGGACCATCATGGTCGTCGTGATGTTTTAGGTATGTAAGATGTTCATGAGAAACGATGTCTGCAAATATTTTTTAGTTATAATGGGCTTCGCCTTTTGAACCGATTGTAGTTTCATGTATTAGTTTTCCATTAAACTTCCAAGTGTTCCAAAATATCTGAAAACAACCGTTTTACAAAAGTATGTGTTATAATTTATAATCGTATCGCGTGGCCAGTTACTTTTAAGAAGCTTTTGTATTTAAACCAAGGTGAACAGTTGTATGTATCCATCTGCGCGTACACATTTTGTTCATCCATCGTTTGGCCTCTATGGCATGTGTAATATGATAACACTAGGAATCTGTCAAACAAGGGGAAGCTTATACAAATATTATGTAATGTGTGTGACCATTCTTAAAATACAACTGACACCAGTTTCTGTACATACATGAACTGTGCGAGCGTTCCAATTCATTAGTGAACTACGTGTATGTGCGTTATACACTGTATTATATATCATTATGTTTCTCATGTGTAATTATAAAAATGTATAATGTGCTTTATTAGTTAAACTTTAAAGAGGACAGACAAACCTAATTTGAACGATAAGATGCCGTTTTTCGACATGTGTACTTAAAGTTTGATATATACGGTTACAATGTAAATTTGTGTGTGTGGAACACGTCCGAGTACAGTGTAAGCTTATTAATTAATAAGTCCGACAAGTAATATTCCAACACAGAACTTAGTTTGTTATACTTACGTCCACTATGACATTAACCATAAAGGAAGACGTAAGGGTGCTGTGCGTAACGTCACATCGTCGGGATGGACTGACGTTTCAAGTGACTCCTGCATGGCCCTTTCTGATCGTGTTGGGTTGTCAACAATTTTATAACATAATCGTTCAAATAGGTAGCTTTGATATACTAGTATATTTAGGTATATTAACCAATATCGGACAAAAAAGATTCTAGATGAACAACCTTTCAGCACACTAGCATGATTATTTTGCAAATTTATATTATAATTTTTTGCTTAATAAACTACCTTTGGTCGATAAAATGAGTCAGTGCCTAAATAGGAATATTTAGTGTGTTATAGATATGGATAGATCCCTTAATGAAACTATCTTTTCACTTAATTAATTTAAAACAAAAATTGGATTCCGGTCACTAGTCATAATTCATATATTCACATTTAATTTCGTGATAATTAGCGCTAGTGTTGATACTTAATACTTAATATCTTATTATTCAATGAATTCTAAAATGACCATTGGCTGTAATTATTTGTTATTGCTCATGTAAACTTTCTTTCTTTATGTTTATGTTTATTTTAACTACACCGATGTACATGTGCATTGAATCCAATATATATATATGCTACCGCATACACAACCAAATTAGTTTAAACCTATTTATTTAAGCTCGATTGCATCCGAAGCCGTAGGCTTATATAAACGCTCTCGAGTCCGTTTCCTGGGACTTTAACCAGTACTTGGTGTCTTTGCGGGAGATCAAAGGAACACTCCCAGTGGGGTTCGAACCCATGACCTCCCGATCGCTAGGCGGACACATATCCACTACGCCACCGCGATCTAACCAAATTCATAACAGTTAACAAAATGGTAATATGTTGTAAATTTTAAGGCGGTCACTTGTATTTTCATCGGTTTTATAGACACAATAAACATAGCCTCATTTGGAACAGTTTTAAAGCATGCTGTTTAAATGTTATTTTCAAAAGAGAAACTCTGACATATTATTTCACTGACAATTTAAAATGATTTTTTATGGGAAACGTCATTATTGTCAATAA
The DNA here is from genome assembly GCA_007657795.1 of Dreissena rostriformis. Classification (NCBI taxonomy): domain Eukaryota; kingdom Metazoa; phylum Mollusca; class Bivalvia; order Myida; family Dreissenidae; genus Dreissena; species Dreissena rostriformis. The sequence continues at coordinate 13,328 of VMBQ01009525.1, forward strand.
TTTGATTATTCATGGGACACGATTCGACATTAATACATCATGAAATGATAGTCATTTATCTTGTTTTGTGTCTGAATTCCCTGTATGGTAATGAATGTTTGTTGGAATAATAGACGACTAAGCTATATACAACAGACCTGGTCCTGAAATGCCAGTGCGGATAAATAAATACAGACGCGTATTATTTGTAGGCGTCATTTGAACATCTCAAAAAAGTGTAGAAAAATGTTTATGTTTTGCAAATGCAGTATCTGTTCCAGGATCAGTTTAATTTGGATTGTTATAACACATGCTCTTTGTACAAAGTTGCAGACTAAATTCATGATGATTATCAATCACTGCACCCAACTGTGCAATATCGCTATATGATTCAACGTTTTTTTACCAGACGAACAGGTCTGCTAGTAAAATTATTGTGAACACGTTAGAACATTTGGTCCGTTTCCTTCGTATGACATATGCATTCCCCATTTGGTTTGCATTGCGTGGGTGTATTGTACTTCAACTTGAGTGTAAAACAATTCGATAATCTTATATAACTTATAATAAGAAGATAATATTAACAGCTGTTATAGCATATTTGTCATCGCCCTGTGCACGTATACATAAAAGCAAACGTATAACGTATATCAAGATTGTGATCAAGAAACGGGGCTACGAATTATGTAAATTCGTATATATCATACGAAATGATATTAAACACCACACACAGTATCGTCGAACAACAACGTTAGCATGATGAACTGTTGTTGTTTTTTTGCCAAACGTAAGACGAATGTGTTGATACTCATTACTGTTCAATGTATTTGTGTTTTCAGTAACATTTCGCGAACACGATGTCAAAATTAAACACGTATATCTTCCATGCGGAAAACTATCTTATTTTATAACCATTTGTTTTTCGGCAGTAGTCCTTTTATTCATGATGGAACTGTATGTATAATGATGTCCAAACCAAGCACAGAAACAGAGCAGTGTTATCATGTCAATGCGAATGATTTCCCAAGTTTGCGTCTGACAGCAAAAAAGACAAATGCTTATACGGCATTCACATTTTATGAAACCAAATTACCTTGATTTGGCAACGGGAGATGAAGATGCTGGCAGTTGTCTTTTTCGGATTTAAGACTTTAGGTCGTGAATTGCATTCATATCATATGAAGGCGTGCCCTTGCGAGTTCGATCGACTTGGGCATTATGCAGGGCAACAGTTGATGTGTATCATGTAGATATAACCACAAGAGATATCCGCGATCATATAATTTATCCATCGCACGTCCCAGTATTAACATGACGTGGCCGGCGTCTGTAAAATTGGCGGCGTCTTGGATGATGCATTCTCCAAAGAATGTGTCCATTCATGAAATATAAAAAACACCTATGGTATTTATGTTTACTCAATATTTCAGTCTAGTGAATGTTACAAATGCCATTTTACAATATGAATGTTTAACGTGTTCATTACATTGAAGCTCATGTTTATTGTACATCGTTACGTGATGTGAATTTTAATTATCAATGCAGATTCTAAGAGCATGTCAACCGCTAATGAAACAAAGGAAAGTGTTCAACATCATAAAATGTTTACATTAAACGTTGAGTAAACAAAACAAAAAATTATATAACTTTATTTAAATATACTAAAAAATATGCTAAAAAAATCGCAACGCTTTGAAACATTTCGGTGACTTGAAAAACATGATTTAACAACATTATGAACATATATATATATATCATGAAACAATAAAAAATGCCCGAGCCTTTTACGGCCCAAATCTTAACAAACGGATTTGTACCTTAACGATCTACTGACCTATACTGTCTGCCACGATGATATTAAGATTTCTTTCACATACAACAAGTGAGACATCATCTTAAATTAAATCAGGCTTCAATTTGCAGAGTACAAATCGTATATAATGGCCGGCAACTGTACCAGTGACGTCACCCTGTCTCAGATATTTTCCGAAAGATGTGTCGATTCATAAAATGCATTGCGTGCCGTTGTTGCATTGAATCCATATTAACACTAATTTGAAAAACATACAGACCAGTCTACTGAATGATGCAAATGTTTCAGCCTCTCTTGAATTTGTTTTATGATTTTCAATTTTCGGTCTCTTGAAGTACAGTTTAGAAAGAGCAAGCTCTTTTTTAAGATTTGCAAGTAAAGCACAAGATGCAAACACTTTTTTATTAAAAATCATCGTTGACCTATTTTTATATAATACTATGTTTAACAGTTAACAAGTGAAATAAGATTATCGTTCATTTTTAACAATGATAATTGAAAATTATACACAACCGTCAGATTTATTTATGATAAAGAAATATATATAAACGAAACCAATATTTCAAGTTTACTATATAAAATAAACCTTTTAATTATTCTAAATAATCATGTTGTTACAATTTTAATTGTTCGTTTTCTGAAACCCAACACATAAGGCGTCTACATTTGTTAAATTTCATTAAACACAATATGAGAAATTATAAGGCCTCTTAATACATATTTATTTTCTCACTTTATTGACGAAAATAGTATACGGTATTTCTTCGAAAACAAACACATTTACCATTTGTAACTATTAAAATGTAAGGTACTATATTTTAGCATTCGTTGAATTATTACGTACCCAGTGCCTTGCGAAACAAACTCTTGTTTAACTACATGTTATTGCTAGTCTAAACTATGACTCATACTTTATTTGTTATGTCTTTAAAGTACGCCATAATATGTCTTGGGAATCAGTCTGAGACTATCCAGTCCGATGTCAAATACAGTTCTTATCTTACAAAAATATGTCTACATGCAATGGGTATTGAGCACCTAATACAGTTCGTAAACTGTAGTTGAATGATATGGATACTTGCACTTTGGAGGTCCATCGACTTTTATTAACTTTCATTATAATTGATGCAGTGGTGTGCGTGTACAAAACCACGAGAGAATATCCGTGATCAAATAATTATGTGTCAAGGGTCCCAGAGGTGATATATAGCGGTGCTAATTCATCTGCTGTAATCTCAAAATAGTGTGACCATTCATAAAATATACTATTCAAGTCTATGTTCATTATCCGTCTAGCGGATGATCTAATGGTCTATGTCTTTGATGATAAGTTATCGCAGTAAATGTGCAAAGAGCATTGACTTCGGTGATCGTCTTTTTGATAAATTATTCAATAGAAACTCTCCTTGAACTTTGTATATGGTATTTTTAGACTATTACACTTATATTAAACTAACCCTTACCACCACCACCGCCAAATACATTATCCAAATGTTTAAACAAATCAAGTAGTAAGTTTGTCAAATTTGGCAATTAACACAAACATTGTATATGTTGTTTAAAAGAAAACCAACACGGTGTGACCAACGTCCATTGAAGATATAAAAAACACGAATTAAAAAAGTGAGCGCAACTGCTTGCTATTGCATCGTATTAAGTGAGGTAGTTGTGAAATACGATGTACAAAAATGTGTTTATTTTCGAAAAAATCAAATTAATAACTAGCATAATATTATACCATTATTACCTTACAGATATCAACGCGTTTGGCTCAGTTGAGCAGGAATTGCTCAATGTGACCTTTTGTGACCAGATTGCGACATGCGTCCATTGTGGTGCGTTTTGCGTCATCAATTATGTATAGACCAACATTTTGGCTCGATCTCGATAAAACGTGGTTTTTATAGGCCAAGTTTGAATATGAGCCAAGTGGGGTCAAAAATAGGTAAGCATGAACAATCTAAGAAAAAATACCAAAAAGTATTAACAATTAAGAAGCTTTATTTAATAACACTCAATATTTTTGAAATTTTGGTAAGAATTTGTATCGAGGCCAAGTTTGAAAATGAGTCAGCTGGGGTCTCTATTTCAAAATGTTTTTTATATAAACTTTTTACTCCTCCACAAGCCAAATTTATAACTCAATATTGATGACACTTGGTCCGAACGTTTATACTGATAATATCTAGCCTAGATATGAGTAAAGGTCAAGTGGGTTCGAAAACTAGGTCAGCCGGTTAAATTTGATAAAACTCTTGTATCACTCAAGAAACCACATTTTTAAATCAATCTATATTAAGCATGATGTGAATATATATTTTGACTATTGTATGGCCACATTTGAATTTGGGTAAAGTGTGGTCGAAATCTAGATCATCAGTTAAAGTCGGTGACAAGTGGTTACTTTGAACACATGCGTGCGCTTTAGGACCATTATTGCCGTCGTGTTGTTTTCATGTCTCTTAAAAGTTCAAGGGAAGCGATTTATGCAAAGTTATTTTAAACTAGTTTTGGACTGAGGTTTCTTTATCTGAAGCTGTGTATATCAATTTTCCAATGAACTCGCAAGTGTTCGTAAACATATGAAAATAAAAGTTGTACTATATGTATCTGTTATTATTGATACTTGTGTCGCTTGGTCGGATTGTTTACGAAAAACTTTTCCTATGTAAAACCAAGAATACAAACCAAGAAGGTGTACATTTGTATTTATCCATCTGCGTTTACGTAATTATGTATTCATCTTTCGTCCCTAGGACAATTATTATTTAGTTTCAACCTATTTATTTTAGCTGAATTGCATCGAATGCCAAAGGCTTATTCGAAACGGTCTCGAGTCCGTTTCCTGGTACTAGAACCAGTACTTAGTGTCTATGGGAGAGATCTAAAGAACGCTCCCATAGTGGGAATTGAACCCGTGACCTCCCGATTGTTAGGCGGACACCATATCCACTACACCAAGGCGACCTTTTGAAGTATTATTTGATAACGCTCGGCACCTGTTAAAGAAGCGGCATTTTATGAATTCATTAACAACAACGGACGCTGCTTCCTTTTTATGTGCATGACCACTGCGAGCGTTCTAATTCTTCCGATAAATAAGTTTATGTTCATTATACACTTCATTCTAAGAAAGTATCATCTTAAGCTTCTTTATTTATGTATATGTTCTAACGGAGAATACACTTATGTTTTTTTGTAAATATATCAAACGCTACCGCATACAAACCAAAAGCCATAACAGTTAACAAAATGTAACTATGTTATAAATTTTAAAGCATGTTTTTGTTTTTTCATAGGTAAAATAGTCACAATAAAATAAAGTTTTATTTTGAACATATTTATGGTCCGCTTTTATAAATATGTCATCGTCAATAGTTGAATAATGCATGGGAGACACTCTGACATATTATTTCACTGACCATTTAATAATGATTTGTTGGGGATAATGCAGGATTGTTAATAGCGGTTGTCATTGTCGATTGAAATGAGGATTTGTTTCTTCTGTTCAGGGCATATTCATTAACTTGAAGTTCTGACTTCCAAGACAGTCACATATACTGTGTGTTTCTTTGGCATTCCTTAAATGTTTTGGTCTACACTCTATTTCAAGATTTGTTGATGTATTAGTGATTTTTTTGAAGCTCAGCATGTTTTATAATAATGATCGGAATGAATGGGAACATCGCTGCAGATGATTTTAATTAAAATGATTTTAGTCGCTGTGATAAATGTTGATTTGATCGTGTGTTTTAAATATTATGGGCTAAATGCTATATATTGACCGTTGCCATGCGACAACCCCATGTTTAATAATTTAATATCGTATTTTATTGTCATTTAATGAAGAGGTAATTAATCGGTTGGTTTAAATAAAAGAATTGTCCAACTTGATATGTTTCCTTGAATTTGATTTTGATTTTAATATTAATTGTTTATGAAAATTTGTTTGTTTGATTTGCGCATTCTTGTCAAAGCTTCGCTGTCCGCTATGAAGTAACGCAAGGTTTCGTGGTCTTATTGGCGGAAAGGAAAACTCCAAATCAGACTGCAATATTGCATATGCTCGTCTTGAAACACATTGGCCGCAAATGACATAAAACCCAATATTACATTACGCGACTCATTAGTGAATATCTTCTCTGAAAGAAATAGTTATTAAGATATAAGAATAGTGAATCTTGGGTATGAGGGAGCAAACGTACTAAGTATTTCGAGATCAAGCAATGGGACTACGAATTATGTAGAAACAGATTAATAAACTGTCTTGTTCCTATAATCATTTGTTGTTCGGCAGTAGTCATTTAATTACTGGTGGAATTGCATTTATAACGATGTCCAAAACTATCACATATACAAAGCAGTGTTATCATGTCAATGGGAATGATTTCCCAAGTTTTGCGTCTGGCAGCCACAGTACAAAATGCTTATCCTGCATTCACATTTCATGAAACCCAATGACCTCAATTCGGCAAAGACAGACCAAGACGATTGCGGTGAGTCATTGATAATGTAAGACACCGATAAACAACAACAGAGTTCAAATACTGTATAAGCATAAATAAGCAAAATAATGGTATTATATATCATAGGCTTTGTTGGTAAATGCATCAAGTAGTTCATTACTACACGAGATCTACCGGGATAATGTTATTTACATTATACATGTGCATATTTTAAAATATGTCATAAAATACTCAATATGGAACAATACGTCAATTGTGTTGAGATTGTTTTCTTCTAGTCGACAAAATATAAGTCGCAAATGACATTCCAGTCATATGGGGGCTTGCTCTTGCGTGTATTATCGACTGTTGCTATTCATGGCAACAGTTGAATTGTTACATGTAAATAAAACCAGAAGAGATATCCATGATCATATCATTTAGCCATCGCGCGTCCCAGTATTCACATATAGTGGCCGGCGTCTGTAAAATTGGCGGCATCTTGCATGGAGTATTCTCCAAAGAATGTATACACTCATAAAATATATCATATGTCCATAGTGTTAAAACTATTTATATTCGCTGAATATTTAAGTCTAGTGAATGAAATAAATGTCATGGCAACCTATGAATGTTTTACGTGTTCATGACCTTGAAGCTGGTGCTTATTGTGCATCGCTACTTGATTTCAATTTTATATCAGAACAGATTCTAAAAGAATGTCGAACCGCCTATGAAACAAATATAAATATGCAACATCTTAAGGACGTGTGCTGCAGTTTCAATGCATATTTTGTAATACCTATAATTTGATAATTTTTAGTATTTGGCAAGAACCATCTGTTGTGCATAGAAAAATGAAATAAAAATCATGGATCACCAGTGTTGTTATCTTTTTATTCGCACTTGAACAACATACATATTTCTGCATAAGTAAAAACTAAAAATATGGCAAACACACACAAATCGAGTAAATTAGTGAGGAAACTGTTGAAATACTTCTTTCTCTCTGTAAATATATAATACTTTACTGCAAATTCATGAAAAAAAATATATTTTATGTTTTTTACGTGTATTACTTTATCAAAAACAATAACACAATAATTTCACATTTGAAAAGCAATTATATGAATATTACTTTTGTTATTATTCAAGTCTTTCCCATACCTAGATTGTGTCCAAACTTACCCAAATGTTTATTATTTATAACTTTATAATAATATAAAAAGGAAAAAACATAGGCCACCATGGTCGTTTGTTTACAAGCGCAGTTTAACTGCATTTATTAAAAAACAATTTAAAAAAATCAAAACAATATACATGGTAAAGTTCAAAATACATTAGTACATAGTAAATGTATGCCAAAGCAAAACACGATGTAAATACTACCATTTAATTTATATAAAAAATCATTTCATTTATGTGAAGTAGCGAAAACATATCTTTGGTAAATACAGGTTTAAATCTCGTATCGATAATAAGATACTAGCAGAAAATAATATGGGTGAAATCGATTTTAGTAATGACTTCTGACGTCACTAATACGGTATATAAATTCGGGTCTCACTTTATCTCGTCCTTTTCGAAATAGCTTTAGCTGAAACATCCCACCCACCCGCCCCAAAAGGTTGCTGTTAATTCTGTTTAACCTTTTTGGTTATGTTTGAATGTACTGCCGATATAGTTATTACAGAATGGCTGTCAATTGGTTGCGAGCAACCACGGCAAACGTTCGGCTTACGTTCATTAACTGTACACGACTCGTGGGGAAGACGTCGATTTAATCGTCGGGCCTCCAACCGTATATAGCGGCAGCGCTATGGCATGGATATATCGACATCGTCCATAAGTAGGTCAATATCCAGGATGTCGCCGGGACACGACTTCGGTGAATATAAATTACTGGGAACAATGTGTCATTCAGTGTGTTTAAATGTTTCTGCTACTCAACATGCCGTGTAAAAGTGCTGTGATTTGTGCCTTTTTGTTACGAAATGAATGTCTCTTAATATGTTTTTTGTTGCCGCATAATTGAGTTAGCTATTGTTTTATATCACTACAGTTAATTCTTAAGATCTAGGACGATCTGACAACACAATTTATATGCCATTATCAATTCATTTCATATGTTTGATACTTCATCCTAATATGTCATTTAGGCGGAAATGCTATCTCTTGGAGGTGATCGGACGTATTAAAAGAATTAATATGTAAATATATAATGATATACAAAGGTCAGTGGGATGTAAACTTTTGCATTTTGTCGTCATCTATCACGTAGTGCTTGTCTGTGTGAGGATGGCAGGGATGCTTTCAAAATTATTTTCGGTATAGTATGGGTGTTTTATTAATCGTTCGGTGGCACGGCGTGCATAGGCGTACCTGGAATAGCTCTTTTGGGCTTTGGAAAATGTGGCTTTGCGAATATTTTACTATATGTTGCACTTTACAATCTACGGTACGGCGTACGAGAATTTATTTGGCCGGTTATGGTGGCCTTAGCAATTGTGTGTGTATAATGATATATTTTTCCGAACCAGCCAGGTGTTGGTTTAAATAGGAGGCTGATGGTTTCCCCATGAACAAATACGGGCCTTATCAAGTTCCCGCATGCTCGAGTTGTGGTTACATAAATGATAAAACATACACGATTGATATTATTGAATCAACCGTATAAGCAGCATAATGTGATTATGATATGAAACAAGTTTAGGTATAATTTTAATATACTAGGTTTAAANAAAATAACCGCGGCCTACTATAAGATGAAGCTGTGAGTTCTTAGTACTGAATTATTTTAACAGAGCATCGTCGATAAGATATGACTATCAAAGTACACAACAAACAGATATTAGTGAGTGCATGTAAAATCGAAGAACATGTTGACATGTTGACTGAGAGTGGTCACGGGAGAGAAGCATGTGCTTTATTTGTGTGACATCACTACAAAGCGGGTGTCACAAATCATTCGCATCTTGTTCCTTTATTCGGTGTACTGTAAGTCTTTTCGGACACTTAAACATAATTGTTAGAGCAATTAATAAAATTTAGAGACAACAAATACAGGCGTTTACAAACTATAGACATTCACAAACTATTGCATTGATGATCGGATACGGGTATGCATTTTGTATAGCGCCTATTGTTTCAACAAATAATAGCACGTTCTTGTAAAATACTATGTAATGCAATGTAAAAAAAGTATTCATTACTTTCATATATGTTTTACTTTAAGCTATTGGGTGAAACCATTGTTTATTACTGGTAAACATAGTTATTAACTCAATAACGCAAATTTAATTGTCCATTGCCTTAAGGCATTCGTTTGCAGGATTTTATGACTTTATGCGGTTGTTAAACCAAGATCAAAATGTCACCAGATAAGCGCACCTGGGCAGAATTCTGGTAAAATAGCATCTGAATCAAACTGTCAGAAAAATGGAGTCATTGATCATGGACGAAAACACGTATAGTCCATAATAAAGAGTCACGAAAATAATTATTTTGGCGATAAACGAGGATGTCCGAAAATGAAAAGTGTACGAAAACTTAGAGTTAGTACGGTATCCATGTATAATGGTGATATTTGGCTATTGGTTTTTTAATGGCGGTGTTTTACATGGAAATGAATGTGATAGCATGGTATACCTACTACATTTAATAGAAAGTTAAAGAAAAAATTGAAAAAAGATCAACATAAAATAATAAAAAGAATCGTCATTTACATAGAACTATCATTGTGAACTTAAAGGACTGCGCCTCGTCTGGAATGTACCCTGGACTGCAACGGAACAATTCCCTAAGGTCCTCTCTGAATATCAACCCAGTGTTTTAGTAGAATATGGAAACATGTGCTCAATTCGCGCTTGTATTTTATAAATGTCGGCTGTTATTGAAAGTGTCACTTTATAATTGACTAGATAATAATACAATATGAGCTAAATGTAACCCTTAAAAAATATTTGCCTCGTTTGCGTCTCGCGTCAAATGTTTCATGAACTATAATTAAATAATTCCCTATTGTACTTTCTGAATACCCAACCCGTATTTGAGTTGATTATCATCACATCAGCTTAATGCATAAGCGCTAGCAGTTTGTTTTAGTAATAGCATCTCGTTTTCTACATTCGGCGACAATTATTTTCCTCTAAAAATATCAATACAATCACAAACAATTAACAAACAAATTTAACCTCTAGGTTGCAGACCTAGACACTCAAATTTATAAATGTGTCCCGTTATTTAGAAAACAGCACGTACTGTAAACGCGGACATGGCGGAATTTGTCTGTTTTATAAATCTTTTCTGAAAGAAAGTATTTCAGTAATAGAAACTGAAAATCAGGGTGCTATATCGATAAAACTAGATAGCTCATTTGTTCATACCTCTTTTGATGTTTACATTTGTTTAATTTATATTCCTCCACATTACTCTATTTATTTTAATTTGCATAGCGAGGGATTGTTCGAATATTTAGAACGAACTGTTTGTCAGTATTCGTCATAAGGCTTAACGTCTATAATCGGTGATTTGAACGCACGTTGCGGTAATAAATCCGAGTATTTACAGGCGGATGAACAGTAACCTGAATTTATTTACACTTTAGATATCAATGACATATGTTCGAATTATTTACCTGAGCGATTTTGCAAAGACACAATCGTGAATTCGTCTGAAAATAAGTTAATTGATTTATGCCTAAATTCCGATCTGCGAATTGTTAATGGTCGTTGGGTGCTAGATGCGGGGATAGGAGATAATACGTTTATGACAGCTAACGGTAGTAGTACTATCGACTACGTACTGGCGCACCAAGAGTTGTTCCCCTTCATTAGTAACTTTCTTGTGCATGAATACTTTTCATTCTCCCCGCAATCACCTATTGAAATATTTCATAACGTTAATGTTGATAACGCGTCTATTCGGGAATAGAAAGTTACAATTAAAAAAATTGAATTGGTGTTACGACCATGATAAGTCTAACACATATTTAACAAGTATGCAAAACCATTTACACGAATATGAACAAATTGTCGATAATATAATTAGCAGTAACTTGAATATTGACATAGGTATTGAGAACTTCGCGACATTATTGTATGACTGTGCATTTAATGCATACGGTCAAACGACAGCTTTTTTTAATTCTACAAAAAACCTGGACGGAAATATAATAGCCCATGGTTTAACAACGAGTGTAAAGTTGCGCGACGTAGAGACATGCGGGCCAAACTATTATTTTACGCTGAACGCTCACCTGATAATCGGGCAGTAGTTTTAACATCGAAGACGCAATATAATAAAACAAACAGACATGCTAAGCGTTCATTTAACATGCGACAACGAGAAAACTTTAGCATATATGCCACGTCACAACCTCAAAAGTTTTGGAGTGAAATAAAAAATAAAAAATACTCGGCGAAATGATAGTGATATTACTCCGGACACATTTTTGAACATTTTATGAATTTATTTGCAAGCAATGATGTTTTTTTTATAATGTCACGGTTGAAGAAGATTTATCAAACTTATTAGATAATGCCATTGTTTCCGTGGAATTTATTGATAGCGACTTAACAATTGATAAAGTAATGAATGCAATAGGGATCTCAAACGGGTGAAAAGCGGTGGTTTTGACCAACTTATTTCTGAGATTTTTATTGATTTTAAGGAGCTTGTATCTCCTGTCCTATGTAAATTATTTAATGAAATATATAGTACAAGTTCATATCCATATTCATGGTCTTTAGGTGTTATTGATCCTGTGCCTTAGAAAGGAGACAAGAACGATGTCAATAATTATAGGGGGATAACTCTTACTAGTATTTTTTCTAAAATATTCTCCGTATTGTTAGACAGAAGAGTGCGTAAATGGCTTACAGACAATAATTTACTAAATGATTTTCAATTCGGTTTTAGAAACAACAAGAGTACTATAGATTGTATTTTTGTGCTAAATGAAGTGATAAATAGAGTAGTTTATCGATAAAACCGACAGCTGTATTGTGCCTTTGTTGATTTTACGGGAACGGAATTGTGTACATACTTTTGCAGCATAACGTATCATCTAAATTTGTTAAAATGATTAAATCAATATATGGTTGTGTTAAATCATGCGTTAAAAGACAAGTAATGTAAGTAGTGGTTCGTGAACCATGTAGTAGCACATGTATAGAAAATCCGTGTAATCACATATTTAAAACTGCCTTTGCTCTTTCTGAATTCTTTAATATTCATACTTGTGTTAAACAGGGTGAGCCTTTATCGCCATTATTATTTATATTGTTCGTAAATGATACATATGACAATTTGTATAATGATTCTACTGAATGTGTTAATGTCGACAACATAAAATTATTCACGTTGCTATTTGCTGACGATACAGCTTTATTTTCTTACTCAGCAACATGACTTCAGCGCCTTTTATATAGATTGCATGAATATTGTAGCGAATGGGGCATATGTGTGAACACCAACAAGACTGTTGTTATGGTTTTTAATAAGGGCAATATAATTAAAAATATTGATGTTAAATATGATGATATTAAGCTCGAGGTAGTAAATAAGTTTACCTATCTCGGTGTGACATTGTCCTCGAGCGGCAATTTTTTTAAAGCGCAGGAAGCCTTATCGAAACATGCGTCAGGAGCAATGTTTTTTTCTAAATAAACTCTTTCTAAAATTTCATTCAGTATTGCGGACAAAATACGTCTTTTTGATGTTATAATTTTGCCAATATTGACCTATGGTATTGAGATTTGGGGATTTCATCCCAGCCCGGACATAGAACAAGTCGATCTAAAATTCCTAAAACAGATATTGTCTCTTCGACCACAAACTACGTCTGCGGCAGTGTATGGCGAGCTGGGCCCTTTTCCTTTAGAGGTTGTAAAAAAAGATGCGTATCATTAAATTCTGGTTCAAAATAAAGCAGAATCTAAATTCCTTACTTAATAAAATGTTGCTAGATTTCGATGATGTTAATTCGCATATTACTAACTGGGGTATTACACTCAATATATTGCTCCAGGATTTATGATTGTCTTTTTTGTATTATAAATCTGATATAACCACTAGTTATGTTAATTGTATTTGTCAGCGTATAAAGGATATCAGTTTACAAACATGGGTTAGTGATATTGATAACTTGCCCAAACTTGATACTTATCGTTAATTCGAATCACAATTTGATTCTGAAAACTATTTAGATATTGTGGTAAATGTTAGGGATATAATTTGTTTGACTAGACATCGCTGTTCTGCACACTCTCTATTCATTGGTCTAAACACTATTTATTTAGTTCATAGAAAGTACATTATAAGCAATACAATACAAAACATACATAGTATTTTCGAACAAAATACAAGGCAGGTAGAAATTGCAGTAATTCTTTACATAAAGGCTGTAGTATACAATTTGACAGAATTGAGAAAAAAGCTCGAGGCTTATGCTATGTCTCTCTTCTGTCAGTTAGAAGCGCTGCTGTTATGGTGTGAACAACCAAACGTGTAACAATATTTCATAAAAATGACAAAATTACGAACAATATGATACAGTGATTGGTGTTTGAATACCGTTTAGAAATGGAAAAAAATAGGTTGTAATACAAATAGTATAACAGAGTAGTGCATATAGCAAAAAAGCTCATAAGTTGAGAAGGAAAGGGAAAGAAGTGAAAGAGTAGAGTTTCAGAATAAGAGAAGAAAAGAAGTAGTTGCGGGACGGGCATGGTTAGCAGAATATAGTTTGTTCCTGAGATGGAGTAGGGCTTGAATCTATGACTTTCTCGGATGAAAGACTGAACATGTTTGAATATTAATGAATTCACTTCGTATGACTCGTCTTTAACACCAAAAAGAAGAAGTTGTAAAGTTATGGGTTGGAAACTGGACAGATTGTCAACAAGGATAACTCTTTTCTCAGTATAAATGGGGCAATTGAAGAAAAAGTGATACGTATCTTCAATCTCACCACATTGACAATATGGACTTTGTACAATATTTTTCGCATACAAATGCTCATTTAGGCTGCTACATTGCATTCGTAAACGTGCATGTAGAACATTAGACTGCCACTCTCCATCGTAGTAATGCTGGGGAATTATATGTTTATCTTTGTTTTGATTTGCTTTGAATGCTGAGAGAGAAGGAGCTGTTCTTACGGATTCCGGTAGATTGTTCCATAAGTTTATATTTGATGGTAGGAAAGATCGTGAAAAAGGTGTGATTTACATTGAATGCTGCGAATATTGTTAGAATAACGAAGTGGATAAGACGATCTTTCACCAACGCTAGAGGGGATCAGTGTGCAGAAATAGGGGGGGGGGTGATATTGAATTATACATTTTATAGAAATTGGTAAGTTTATGTTTTGTTCTCCTTTTTTTTAATGGTTCAAGAGCTGTTTCATTATAAAGATTCTGTAAGGATGCTAAACGTGTTCCACCGCTAATTATTCTTGCTGCGTCCTGTTGAATCTTTTCAAGTTCTATTTCATCTTGTGTAGTAATGTTATCCCAGACTTCATCAGCATATTCGAGAATTCGTCTGATAAATGTTATGTATATCAATAGAAGGGACTTTCTATCGAGCATAAACTTAAACGTTCGCATAAAATTGATTCGCTACCATGCTTTCTTTTTGATTGATTCAATATGGTCATGCCTAGAACATGAATCAGAAAAAATTAAGCCGAGATGTTTATGAGACGAAACCTCAGTTATTTGACAGTCGTTGAGAAAAAGAGGGTGGTGGATTGGGCGGTTGACTTCTCTATTCATTGAAGAAGGTAGATACAGAAATATTCCAAGAAGAGAACAAGTATGTACAAGGTGTAATATGGGTGTAATTGAGAATGAAAACCATTTTTTGTTAATTTGTCCATTGTATAGAGATTTGAGAAAACTATTGTTACCTAAATATTATCTACGCTGGTCTTCTATAATAAAATGGAAGCAACTGATCTCTACTTCAAATATAAGGACATTAATTAACCAGGCTAAATTTACTAGAATGGCGTTTAATTTTAGATCTTGTCGAAATTAGTAGTATTGTATGTATATATGTATATTGTTCATTGTTGTTTTGTTTTTTTGTCAACATTCACACAACCATTAATTATTTTCATGTCCATTCTATACACCATACTTTTCATCACAATTGTTGAATATGCATTTAATTACACCGTCATTACATGTTTTATGTATGTTGTTTGGCTATGTACTAATGTATTTGTCAATAAAATTGACTTGACTTTACTTGGCCATAACTATTACCTGATACGTGTTCGTCGAATAATTTGATTTTATTGATCTTTGACGATGACATTATTGATAAAAAATTACAAATTGAAGCCTGACATTATTTCGGCTTTTAACAAATTAACACATTTCCCTTAAGAAACGTCGGTTTTATTTAAATTTTTGTAATTATTGACTACATGCGATTTGATTAAAACATTTCACGACACCGACGATTAAAACATTTTATGATTGATACGTAATGTTTGATTTTACCGTATACCACTTCACAACTTAAACATGCTTAAATGTATGATGTACTATTTTATTTCGTTAATGTAAAATAATATAACTCAAGTAATGACCTTGGCTGGGGATATCCATATTTTCCATGGTAACACATAACGTTAAACGTAAATACCTGGAAGACGAAACAGTACCACGCAATCAATATTTATATTTCGCCCAGGGTAATTTTAGCTTAAATATTCTGTCGATTGTTTATTCTTAAATCAAGTGGTAAGTTGTGCTTATGTGTAACATAAAAAGCTGTATAGCATAACTAAAGACGCATTAAACCTTCTAATAGGTTATTCATAAGTTTACCAGTTGATTAACAAAGAGACAATTTCACAACTCCGACAGCAAATTGCAATTAAAATTGCTGTAAATTGCATCATTTGTGTGTATGATATGTGTTTTTGGCATACATTATGCATTTTCTTAAATGTGTATATATGCTTTATTAAGTTTTGTGTATTGTATTTGTATCGGTAATTAAGTACGTGAAATGTCACGTCCAGCGTTAAATATGAAATGGATAATACGAATTTTATAAGAACATTGACGTTAAAAACATGATTATGGCAAGAAATGCATTATGTGTTTTCGAAGCGCTTGGTGCAAAAGAATTACAGACTTCAATGTGCGTCTGTTACGATCTTAGTATACTTACACGATCTACTCTATGCGTCTAACCACTTTCCGCCTGTTCAAATTATAAACAAATCAAATCAAATAAAATCGTTATTATTTGCCCGATTTAAATGCGTTTGTATTATTTGGTCGGTAGGATGTTCTTTAGAAAGTTTTTGCTTGGTTGAGGCATTTTTGGCCATGGATTCGTGTTCATAAAGTTTTTGCAAGTCGCCATATTTATGTATTTTTATTATTCGTATAGAGTATGGCAAAGTTGACACAAATCAGCTCAATAAAACGATATGTTTGTATCATTCGTTTTGAATGTGTTTGGACTTGTTAATATTATTATATTTAGTCGCACATTTTTTGTTTGACATATACAACACGGAGGGTGTACAGTAGTCAGTAGTTATATAAAGCATTTGAAATAAATAAGTTTGCAACTGTTAAGAATATACTCTGCATGTACTAACTGTGCACTATTTCAAAGTACGTTTTGCTGATATGTATTCGTTATAAAGTGTATGGGTTTTTTGAAAATTGATAACGAAAAAAACAATTGTATAGGCAAATGTGTTTATGACTGGAAATTGAGTAATTGAGCAAGTCATCTTTAGATAGTTGAACTTAAATGCAATCCTTTAACTTCTCAAATACATCGATTGTATTTTGATTTTGTTTAACGGATCATGTTTATACATGTTTCATATGGAATTGAAACCCTGTAGCCCAGAGTTTACAAACATTAACTTAGGGTGACTGGCAAATTACCGCAATTGTGAATCTAGAGAGACATGGACATGTAGTACTTCCGTTCGTTATATCGCATAGTCCTGAATGAGTATATCATTGACAGAAATTCCTGTACCTAATGTTTCTTTCGTATTCATATTCGTTATATATTATTCACATGCACCAGTGAATGTGGTGCTATTGTACATATTTTGAAATGTTCTTACTTTCTATTCTGTTTTGGTGACTTATAGGCCCATCGGGTCGGGTGCAAAACATATTTGTGTATATATATATATANAATTTATAGTTTTAACACCGATAAGTAGACCTTATTTCCATTTTTTTTTCCCTTTTACATTGTTGTGTTTTTCTTAAACCGGAAGCGGAAGATATATATTGATAGCTTGCCAAAACTTGATACTTATCGTTTATTCGAATCACATTTTGATTCTGAAAACTATTTAGATATAGTGATAAATGTTAGGGATATAATTTGTTTGACTAGACATCGCTGCTCTGCACACTCTCTTTTCATTGGTTTAAACACTATTTATTTAGTTCATAGAAAGTACATGATAAGCAATACAACACAAAACATACATACTATTTTCGAACAAAATTCAATGCAGGTAGAAATTGCAGTAATGCTTTACATAAAGGCTGTAGTATACAATTTGACAGAATTGAGAAAAAAGCTCGAGGTGTTTGAATACCGTTTAGAAATGGAAAAATAGTACGTTGTAATACAAATAGTATAACAGAGTAGTGCATATAGCAAAAAAGCTAATAAGTTGAGAAGGAAAGGGAAAGAAGTAAAATAGTAAAGTTTCAGAATAAGAGAAGAAAGGAAGTAGTTGCGGGACGGGGCATGGTTAGCAGAATATGGTGTGTTCCTGAGATGGAGTAGGGCTAGAATCTATGACTTTCTCGGATGAAAGACTGAACATGTTTGAATATTAATGAATTCACTTCGTATGACTCGACTTTAACACCAAAAAGAAGAAGTTGTAAAGTTATGGGTTGGAAACTGGACAGATTGTCAAAAAGGATGACTTTTTTCTCGGTATAAATGGGGCAATTGAAGAAAAAGTGATACGTATCTTCAATCTCGCCACAATGACAATATGGACTCTGTACAATATTTTTCGCATACAAATGCTCCTTTAGGCTGCTACAATGCATTCGTAAACGTGCATGTAGA
>VMBQ01009526.1:0-28025 GCA_007657795.1 Dreissena rostriformis
TGGTTGTCCGTGGACAAGTATAGTTTTTTAGATTTCGCCACCCCTGACGAAGGTTTAAGTTTTGGTTAAAGTTTTGGGACAGACAGATAGAATGACACAGACAGACAGGCCAAAAACAATATACACCCCCCCTTTTTTTTAAAGGAGGCATAAAATGTTATGCAGCCTAACTGACCAACTAAAAAACACACTCTCAAACTTTGTTTAAAGGGGCATAACACATATGTAAATAACCAATAAAAGTAATTTGTATTTAAACACTGCAAATTATTAAATCATTTTATGAAACAAATGCTTTATTATTATTATTTTATTTCTTTCAAATGATGATTACGCATAAACCATACAGTATCCACAGTATATTTCTGTCAGTAATTTACTTTTTACTTTAAATTTATCAGGTTTAAAAACTATTAACAGTTCTTTTTAAAAAGAACCAAACTGTAAAAAAAACAGCCAGTCTACTCACTCTAACGTGTCAGACTCTGACTGGGACCTCTTCATCACCTTTTTCTCTACAGGTGTGGATCGACCCTTTTTCTGTTGAAACAAAAAAAAACAAACATTTTCTATTTTGCTCTCAGAAAATGCCTGATAGAATGATAAACATAAAAAATAAAAGTTAGAGCGAAAATTCTTGAAATTTTATGTTTGTTTGTTTGACTATAAAATGAATGTTTTCAGAAAAAAAATGTAAAAAAAAAATATTTATAAAGAAAAAATAAAATAAATAAAAGTGGTCTGTAAGCCTATTAATTAGTAGGTAATCAATCACAAAGATATTCAAGGACTTTATTAAATGTATGATGATAACACCACAAGTAACTTGACAGTTTAATTTTGAGTTATTTGATTATTTAATTTTGTATTTTAATACATAATTTATCAGCCAAAAATGTGCCTGCATTGCAATCAGGAGGTCAGGAGTTTGATTCCCAAACCGGAAATGTTCTTTAGATTAAACTTAAGGTTTTTCTCATAAAAGAGACTCGAGAGCTTCTATATAAGACTAAGGCTTTTGGTGCAACCAAGCACAAATAAATAGGTGAAAAGAAATTAAAACTCACCGCTAATGTCGGCGACAGTCGAAGCATGCCCATAGATAAACGAATATCATCAACATTCCCTGTTGCAGCCTGCGTACCAGTTGGACTAATGGGTTTGATGTGAACTTTTATTTTAGTCTCTGGCTCTGTAATAGGAATAAAGGGAAATGGATGACTTGAAAACCATATTCATTACCATAACTTTGACATAGAAAAGAAAAAATTTGAATTCTGACAGCCTTGAAATTAATGCAGGAGACGTGAGGACAATTTTAAAAGTTTAATGGCAAATTGCGCAGCACTGTACACATAATTAACAGCAATACATTTATGCCAATTAACCAATGTGATTGTTTCATAAATGAAGCATGAACAATTATACCTTTAAAAAAGTTCCCGATTCCTAAGAACATCCAAAATCTCTAGACATGGTTTTAATTAGTGATCAATATTATTGATCAGTGATTCAAAAGAGCCGGGTTCTGGGAAAACTGGGCTTAGTCCATGCACGTAAAGTGTCGTTCTTGATGAGCCTGTGCAGTTTGCACAGGCTAATCAGGGGGGACACTTTCAGCTTTTATTGTATTGTTTATTAAAGAAAGTCTCTTCATAGCGCAAATCCAGTTTCGGTGGAAAGTGTCATCCCTGATTAGCCTGTGCGGACTGCACAGGCTAATCTGGAATGACACTTAACGCACATGCATTAAGCCCAGTTTTCCAAGAACAAGGCTCAAAACTTACCATTATCAGAATCTGAGTCTGAGGAGTACCAACTTTTGCTGTCCCCGTTTTCTGGATTCACTGACATGAAGGTCAAGGCACAAAAACAACTACATGTTTGTACAATGTTTGTACAGTCAGTATGTGCATAAGAATGTTTTTAGGAAAATTAGAAATAAATCAAGGCCATTAAGTGATCACACAATGTTAAAACTCTCTCTGTTAACTCTGTAAATGTGCAACACTTTGGTCGATGATCTTGCCAAACTGAGTGTGGTACCTACTAACAACTGATAAGTTATATAGACATTTAAAGTAGAAATAAGGTCGCATTTCCACAACTTTTCCCTGTACTTTAAAAATGGCTTGAATAATGGGGGATTTATAGTATAGACAATCACAGAATTGATAAATTGTCTGCCGCCATATTGGCTATCACGTGACCCGCTGCCATGGCAGTACTGAAGAATTAGGAAGATTACAGCGTAATCATAGCATACACCCGCAATAAACAGTATTTTATGACTTCGCACAGTAGGATTGAAAACAAGTGAAACATGAAACAAAGTTTCTATATGTATCGCAGCATTAATCAATAGAAGTTAAATAAGAAATATACACGATAGATTTATAAAATATGTGTCTCTGCAACAATATTCAGTGACAACGCGTTATGTTTAAGGCCGAGTTAGCTTTTTTAAAGCAAACCTTTCAGTAATGTCATTGCGTAAAATATGGAATGGAATTATTCAAGGATAATTATAAATGTTATATCAATATCTAAAGTCTGAAGTAAACTTTTTGATTCCAGCGTAAATAGTGCCGGAGATATTAATTAGCGAAACTTTAAAAGATTTAAGGCCGAAACAGACATTTTTATTGAAAAGTAGATTTCTGCCTTTGTTTAAAACATTATTATTTCTTTATAAATACATATAGTTCCGGAGATACTCATTAAGAAACTTTATAAGATTCAGGACCGAGGCAGACGTTGTTTTTTTTAATGAATAGTACATATCTTTGTTTGTCTGTACATGTATTATTTCGTTATTAATATTTCTTATTTAAGTATCTTTTTTAAGGTAATGTAAAAATCTATAGCCCAAATAAAGTTTATGATTTAAACTAAAATTGGTCCGGAAAAATTTATAAGCAAAACTCTGTAAGATTTCAGCTAGAGGCAATTTTTTTTGTTTAAGTACGTATCTGGTTTAGTCTTAAACTGAAGTTTTTATTTTAATTAATATCTTAAAAATCGCTCTCAAGCTAACACAAAAATCTCTTGCCCGAAATGAATTTTAAATGAACAAGTACCGGAGCTATTCATTAGCAAAACTGTGTAAGATGTCAGGACATGGCAGACTTTTTTTTATTGAAAAGTACATATCAGCTTTTGCGTATAACTTTATTTTTATATTATTATTATTTAAATAAAGATAACTATACTGATTTCATAATTTATTAAATTTTCTTAATAAAATCTAAATTTACGATAAAAATGTTCAACAGGAAAAATATGGAGCCTTAAATAGCTCCAATGATGTTCTCTGCATTTCCTCAACTTATAAATATCTTTATTTAAATTTCGTAATAAAGTATAAATTTACGATAAAAAATTAAAACACAAACAAATAAGTGTTTTTCCTCGTTAATTACGGATTGTCAATTTAAGCAAAGTAATGGTCTTGAAAAAACATCTGCGATAGAGGCACGAAAGCTTTCCCTCAGTGGGAGGCGATGTCCCAAGGGTGGATTAAACATGTTAATTGGTTTGTCTGTGACACCACATGTCTGCACATGTGTAGATACCGTTATTAAGCTAAGATACCATGCGTCACCTTCTGATAACATTTGAAACTAGAGCTTTGTCACTGACGTGACGTATACCCCCACATGCTGCATTGACACAGAATATTTTGCATGCTGTCTCACAAAACAAGAGAAGCTTATTTATGGCAATTTTTAAGAATTATTATGCCATTATCATTTATGGCCATTTTGACCTTTGAAATCTTGAATTCTTTGGCATGATACGCCATCCAATGCCTGTGAACAAAATTAATGTGGAGAGTAATATTAAAATCTCACAATGAATGACATAGTTATGGCCCAGACAAGCTTATTTATGGCCATTTTTGACCTTTGAACTCAAAGTGTGACCTTGACCTTGGAGATATCGACGTAATTTTATCGCGCAACACACCGTCCAATAATGGTTAACAAATGTGCCAATTGATTTCAAAATCCCACAATGAACGACATAGTAATGGCCTGGACAAGCTCAACTATGGCTATTTTTTACCTTTGAACTCATGTGTGACCTTGACCTTTGAGATATTGACGTAATTCTTTCGCGCGACACACCGTCCAATGATGGTGAACAAATGTGCCAATTGATTTCAAAGCCTCACAATGAACAACATAGCTATGGCCCGGACAAGCTCATTTATGGACATTTTTAACCTTTGACATCAAAGTGTGACCTTGACCTTGGAGATATTGACGTAATTCTTTCGCGCAACACACTGTCCAATGATGGTGAACAAATGTGCCAAATGATTTTAAAATCCCTTGATGAACCACATAGTTATGGCCCGGACAAGCTCATTTATGGCCATTTTTGACCTCAAAGTGTGACCTTGACCTTGGAGATATTGACGTAATTCTTTCGCGCGACACACCGTCCAATGATGGTGAACATATGTGCCAAATGATTTCAAAATCCCTTGATGAACGACATAGTTATGGCCCGGACAAGCTTATTTATGGCCATTTTTGACCTTTGACCTCAAAGTGTGACCTTGAACTTAGAGATATTGACGTAATTCTTTTGCGCGACACACCGTCCAATAATGGTGAACAAATGTGCCAAATGATTATAAAATCCATGATAGATGACATAATTATGGCCCGGACAAGCTTTCGGGACAGACCGACCGACCGACAAAGTGACTCCTATATAGCCCCCATTACCAATGGTAATGGGGGTATAATGACAATCAAGGCCAAAATCATGCTGAGTTTTATGACTCTTAAAAAATTGCAGACGAACCTTGTTTCTATTAATCACCAAATAACTGAAAAAAAATATTTGTTACAAAAAAGACAAACTTTTATGTGATTATCATATCGATAACAGAAACTATTTAAATTTTCAAATAAATTAGATAAAATCGCTTCCCTTCCTTTTATTGTTCAGGGACCTACACAAACATAAAGGTCCCTGTATTGTTCTTCAGTACCGTCATGGCGGCACGCGCGAGTATTCAGGGGCGGTAATCCGGGAGTTATTGATTTCTGGGATTGTCTATACAGTAGGGCACTCTTTATCGTCATCCAATTTTACCCACTTTTTCCACATTTTGGCTTTCTTATTTTTGAACTTGCCCATTTATCGCTAGCACCACAAGGATACAGTCTGGACTGGGGGGTCGTATTGTGTATCCCTCCTCGTCTACCTCTGGGGCGTTCTTGCTATCACCACTCTCTGTTGTGTCACTGAATGAGGACACACACATCAAGAAAATCATACACTATTTAATTGAATTTTATTCAATTTTTGTTTAAATTTGATGTAACATAATTCAGCCTTTTTTTTTGCATAAGTGTGCTTTTATTTTTCTACTTTTAATCATCATCATCATCACCACCACCAATATCATCATCAGCAGCATCATTGTCCAAGGTGTCGCTAAATAGCCGATATACAGAAATGGGCTTAGTCGGCCATTAGCGAAAGTAACCAATGTCTACAAATAATTAAAACTGAATCAAGACATTTCCATTTATCTTCATTTTTTTCTTTTTTTAACCTACATTAAATAGGAAACATTATGAAAGAATTAAAAAGTAAATATGGTGAGGATTTGCATAAGACGTTCATAAGTTTGACAAAGATTTGCATGAGATGTTATTAAGTTAGGTGAAGATTTGAATGAGTTGTTATTAAGTTAGGTGAAGATTTGAATGAGACGTTATTAAGTTAGGTGAAGATTTGAATGAGACGTTAATTAGTTCGGTGAAGATTTGAATGAGTTGTTATTAAGTAAGGTGAAGATTTGAATGAGTTGTTATTAAGTTAGGTGAAGATTTGAATGAGACATTATTAAGTTAGGTGAAGATTTGAATGAGACGTTAATAAGTTCGGTGAAGATTTGAATGAGTTGTTATCAAGTAAGGTGAAGATTTGAATGAGTTGTTATTAAGTTAGGTGAAGATTTGAATGAGTCGTTATTAAGTTAGGTGAAGATTTGAATGAGTCGTTATTAAGTTAGGTGAAGATTTTAATAAGACATTATTTAGTTTAGTGAAGATATAGTTGAAAGATGTTTAATCAATGCCCCATATGGATTTTAAAATGATTAAATGAAGTTTCTCAAGCCGGGAATTTCAGTTATCACAGGATATTGCAAAGACCAAACGTAATGTCAAGATGATCTTTTAATATAATTATCACATTTTTCTGTACTTTGCGGCTTTTTCAATAAAATAGTTTAAGCACTAACGTTTTTTCATCATAAAGCATCATGTTAACTCGTATCATTTCATTACTAAAGAAACATCAAAAGTTTTCCTTATCTGATGCATATGACAAACTCAACATATTTATTATAATTACTCGTACATTGATTCTGAATCCTTGTCGTCTTTACTCTTCTTTGCTTTCTTCCTTCGCTTTTTTAAAAACCCTGAAACAAATCATAACCAATATACAAAAGTGGAAAATCGTTATTCCATCAACAAATATACATGTTAGGGCTCTCCAATAAACTAAGCATGAGGTTTCACATACATGCATCAATAATTTAAATATATTGGTAATAAAACCACTATTCATATTTGGAGCAAACTTTTGCAAACTCCTCACAGTGGTTACCTCCCCTATTAATTAGGTAACAGTGCAGTATGAAGAAAAATATTTCCAGATCTGAAAGGATTTCTATTTCATAATTGTTTCTGATTTAATAAAAATCACTGAAATTTCATACATAATTTGACACTGTACATATTGTTTACAGTAAAAAATGTAAAGGGGAATTCAAAATAACTTAATAAAACCAAATAAAAATAATACTTTAAGGGACTTGGTCACAGATTTTGGACTTTTTTTTAAGTTTGTAGGTACAAACCTCAACTTGAATGATTGAACAGAACTTAATTAAGAGCTCAGTTATAAAAACATGACCATCCATGATTTTAACCCAAAACCAGATGATGAGTTCAATTAACACTGATACCCCAGTGGAAGTCTTGTCAGTATTGTTTAAATTGCACATTTCAATAAGTTTTCCTCCAAAGTTAAGTCAATGTCAAAATGAATGTGGTCAGGTGATGTTAGAGTGCTGAGTGTTTCATGTCAATTTAAGTAACCAAGATTCAATCTTCTGAACTTGTCTCAGTCCAAAAGTAGGCCAATTTTAAGGTCAAACGAGGGAAGGTAATGTGGGTGTGTTCTGAGTGCTCATATATAACATCCATGCAAGTATCAAAGTTGTGTAGCAGTGTAATTTTGATATTTTGATGTCAGTTAAAAAGCTTCATTTTGGGTTAACCAAGAATGTAGACCTTCTAATTAATGTAAGTCCAAAAGTAGGTCAATGTTGAGATGAACATGAGATGGTCAGGGAATGTTGCTTGACCTTGACCTTTGACCTAGTGACCCCAATTTCAAAAGGGGTCATCAACTGTCCAAGGCCAATGCACATGTAAAGTATCAAGTCAATCGATCAATTGGGTGAAGTTATTGATCAGAAACGATTTTTACACTTATTGTGACAGTGACCTTTGACCTAGTGACCCCAATTTCAATATGGGTCATCTTCTGTCCAAGGCCAATGCACAGGTGAAGTATTAAGTCAATCGATCAATTGGTTGACGAGTTATTGATCGGAAATGATTTTCACACTTATTGTGACAGTGACCTTGTCCTTTGACCTAGTGACCCCAATTTCAATAGGGGTCATCTTCTGCCCAAGGTCAATGCACATGTAAAGTATCAAGCTAATCGGTCAATTCCTTGATGAGTTATTGATCGGAAATGATTTTCATTAATTTTGACAGTGACCTTGACCTTTGACCTAGTGACCCCAATTTCAATAGGGATCATCTACTGTCCAATGACAATGCATATGTGAAGTATTAAGCCAATCGGTCAATTTGTTGACGAGTTATTGATCGGAAACGATTTTCACACTTATTGTGACAGTGACCTTTGACCAAGTGACCCCAATTTTAATAGGGGTCATCTACTGTCCAAGGCCAATGCACATGTGAAGTATCAAGCCAATCGGTCAATCCGTTCACAAGTTATTGATCGGAAACGAACTGGTCTACCGACAGACACACAGACCAACCTTCATCCAGCAAAACAATATACCCCCTCTTCTTCGAAGGGGAGCATACAAATTAAGGTTGCATATTATGGAGCAAAAACAGAATTTCCAAACCTAATATTTTGCATTCTATGATAATACAATTACGATTTTTTTAATCAACATCCACACAAAATCAGTAACACAACAAACAAAAGCAAAAACTGTTAATTATAAATACCGACACCTGACAGAGTTACTGAAAGATGAGAATGTTAGAATTTAAGCACGTGCAAGCAGAATTAAAGCAGCAAACTCAAAACACGTGAACAATTGTAAAAACATTTTTTTTAAAAGATGCTGCGTTTTTAAAAAAAACCTATGTCCCCAGTAAAAGCCTTGTCAGTATTGATTCATTGTCCCATAAATTGCATTTTGCAAAAAAATAAAAATAAATCTGATCATTGATAGTCTACAAGTCTACAAAACAACAATGCTGCACATTCCTAAACTAAGGCTTGTGTTAATTGACCTACATTGGCTGTCAATATTTGTGAAAATGTGAAAAAAAAACAATAAAATGTTGATTTAGCCATGGGACAAAAAATCTTAATTTGATAGACATTTTATGATCCGAAAGGAAACAAGTCCAATGGCACATCAAGACTTGCTAAGAAGAACTTAAGTGGCATTTCAATAAAATATGCAACAGAACTGAAGCTAAACATACATGCTTTATAAACACAACTAGCTTAAAACAATAAACGATACACATAACTAAACATGTTTAAAGCTTATTTTTTGCTTTTTCAAAATTGTACATCTTTATAGGAATCTTAACCAGGAAATGGCACATTGTAACCTGTATTGCTGAGAAAAAACACACCATGATCACTTTTATGCCAATTATAACTGACAGTCACAAAAGAATACATTGTTATGGCCATGCTAAAGCAAGATCAAATGTATCAGATGTTCCAATATAAATGGTTAAACTGATCTTACCTCAGAATATTTTTCATTCCAATTTTATGATTTTTTTTTCCAAAATAATTGGTATAAATTATATTTTCCCCCAAGATCAGGGCTAAGGGCCCTTACCACAAAGAAGAGACCAAAACAGACCTGATTACACAATTGGTTTATATTCAGGCAATGGCAATATTTTTTTCAAATTTGTATGTGGTCAGTTTCCAAATTATGTTACTATTCCCAAAAAAATACATGCTGCAAATTTTATCTCAGTTCCTACTTAGACACATACCGAAATTGGACTAACATGCAGTTAATGGTAGGAGAGGGAAATATGGGTCAAAAGAGTTGGTTATGCCAAAAGGAAGGTCCGGTACTAAAGCCACAAGAAGAGCAAAACATGAAGACACAAGCAACCAATGCTATGACACAATGTGTCACTGTGACACATGTGACAAGCTTTGACGCACATATAAAGTGACACATGTTGAAACATGGAATCATGTTTTGTCGCATTGTATGACAAATATTGATGTAAATCATCTCATACTATGACACTTTGTGTGACAGACGTATCAAGACACATCCCACAAGACACATTTCCTTCTTAAAGAATGGCCGTGTTTCACACATTTGAGAAGTTGGCAACTCAAATTTCCACAATTGAAAGAAGTTCACGACTCAAATTTTCATAATTTAAAAAAGTTAGTGACTGATATTTTCACAATTTTGAACAGTTCTTGACTCAATTTTTCATAATTTGAAAAATTTGAGACTCCTTTTTTCACAATTTTGAAAAATGTGAGTCTCATTTTTTCACAAAATTAGGGGGCCAAAGCCAATTCACAAAGATGCGAAAAAAAAGCCCTGTTGTGACACATCATGTGAAACGTGTGACAAAACACTTGAAGACAGTGATATGTGACATAGTGTGACACGTATGCCAAGGAACATGTCATTTTGCCATGGCACACTTGAACGCACTAGGCAATGTCACAGATGTGCAAAGACACGTATTTATACATTGTGACAAATCACATGACACATGCGTCAACACACACAGCGTCAAACTGTGACACACATGCCAAGACACACGAGGTGACACTATGCGGTGAAGGGATTACATGTTCTAGACACCCGCAGTTTCACGCTACGACTTAGTGGCCCTGGCTGGTCGGTCGGTATAGGACTTGCACTACCGCTCGAGTCTAAAAATAAAACCACCAAAACCCTCAACTACGACTATATTAAATAAATGTATACAATTAAGATTTCAATAACAAGAATATTACTTAAAAAAATAACATTCATGTTTTTTTTTTTGCTTTATTCTTCGAAAATTAATATTTATTTTTCTGAGCATTTGTGTTGCTTAGAATGATTTCTTTCTAATAAAATTGTGGAGAACAAAACCACACCCGGGGAGTCATGCACATGTATCACCAATACAGAAAGGGATGACAAATTAAACTTAAACCAAACTGAAACTTTCCACTGAAAATAACGGTTGTTTTTTACTATCCCAATATTTCACATAAAAAATGACCTTTATTATCTGGCATCAATTTTAAGCCAATAAAAATATTATTATAATGTGTGTCCCCCATTGGTGCGGTGACAACTACAGTTGTATCAGTATTTATTTTTGCATTATTTTGTTGAAATCCCAGGGCTAAATAACACCTTAAGGTTAACAGTTGGGGAAGGTATGTTCACTTCGTTTCAAAAACTCAACAATAAAAAAAAAACTCCACATAAATGATTTTGATTGCAAGTCTTAAAAGATATCCATTATGACTTTTAACTTAAATAAAAGTGCTTGATATCCATGCCATTCCATTATCCAAATTTACAGGTTTAGTGTCTTCTTAAATTAGAATTCAAATATATAATGTGCAGTGTTTGAAATTTTGACTGGCCCTAAAGCTCTATGTAGGAAAATATTAAACTGGACTTGTTGAGAGATTTTTAATTTTATTTTGGGGAATGAATCATTTTCTTTCTCTCAAAAAGTACAAAGAAAATAAGGCTTGTTAAACTAATTGACCAATTTCAATTACTGTACATATTCACATTTTCATAGGAACCCTACCATTGTAGGTTCAGTTGCCATGTGAAGCCACAGTTAAGAACTGCTGAAGACACAAGGAGCGTAACATGGGATTCAATTCAGAGTGTGTGATACATAGATAAATGATCTGGGACAACACTATTCGCACAGTCATGCATTAAACCCAGTTTTTCCAGAGTGTGACTCAAATTTTGACATTTGACAATTATAATTAGCAGTGTAAACATTTTGAGTATCCAAAACTGGGTGATCATGACTTTTCTGTTGTGCTGAGCAACCTTTACTCAGCTCAATTTGTTCCATGAACAATCAAATAAAGTGTATTGAATATTATATGCAATATAAGTAAACATGTACATTATAAAGGACTTGAGAATTTAAAGTGAAAGCCCACTTATAATTGAACATGAACTTGGCCACAATGTGCCAAATCTTACAGTTCCACATATTTTTTTTTTAAATTAAAATCTGTACTTGAATTGCAATTCAGGTTACAAACATATTTGCATGTGCAAGGTGATAGGGACATGCAGAATATGGATTTAAAAATATGAGGACAACACTAAACTGATATCACTGGAAATTAATTGTCCTTTGCTATGTTTTTTTTTCAATAAGCAAACAATAGTGCCTGTACAATTCTTTTCCAATATGTGTTCAATAGAATAACAAGATTACCCTACTAAATGCCAAAAAAACATCTATGTGTTGGCGTTGTTTTCCTTACTATGGTAAGGATAAGTACAGGCATATGTATCTTGGCCAACAATTAATACACTTATATATGAATTTGTAACCAGAGATGTTATTCTTGAACATTTGAGATAATAAGATTGAACCAAAAAATACAACAAAATAGAGACGAGAAGTAAAGAATAACACACATGTGAAATGCAGAAAACAAATGTTAAGCCTACAGGGGTAGACCAACACTTATGTGTGTCGTGATCTGAGAAAACTGGGCATAATGCTTGTGCGTAAATTGTCATCCCAGATTAGCCTGTGCAGTCTGCACAGGCTAATCAGGAACAACAAATTCCGCTTTTATGGAATTTTTCGTTTAAATGATGTCTCTTTTTTTTGCGAAAATCCAGTTTAGGCGGAAAGTGTCATCCCGGATTAGCCTGTGCAGACTGCACAGGCTAATCTGGGACGACACTTTACGCACATGCATTATGCCCAGTTTTCTCAGAACGCGACAAATGTGAGCCTGCGAGGGGATACCACTTAGGCACCAGACAGTGAGTTTGACCAATCAAACATATTGGATATACAGGGGAAAATGTACATGTACATGGGAAACCACTTACGCATGGCGTCTGTTATTGTTTAAAACATATGACTGAGATTTATAACACATTCTTAGATGAAAACATCATTTTGACTACGTTTTGTAAGTTATTATGGCAATTCTTACATATATATTTTTATTGATGACTCTGTTTTATGTTGATAATTACCAAAACAAAATAATTGTGAACAAATATACCATCCGAATACTGATAACTGACCAAAATATGTGTCGCGTTCTGAGAAAACTGGGCATAATGCTTAAGCGTAAATTGTCATCCCAGATTAGCTTGTGCAGTTCGCACAGGCTAATCAGGGACAACAATTTCCGCTTTTATGACATTTTTCGTTTAAATGAAGTCTCTTCTTAGCAAAAATCCAATTTAGGCAGAAATTGTCGTCCCTGATTAGCCTGTGCGGACTGCACAGGCTAATCTGGGTTGACAATTTACGCACAAGCATAATGCCCAGATTTCTCAGAACGCGACACATATGTATTGCATGCAGTCCTTTCCTTCAAGTGAGGCTACATTTTCTGTATTAGTTTTTGTAAAAAGCTATACAAGCCTTCAAATTGGTTTATACAAAGAAATTGATTGTGCAGTTCATGAAACATGTTTACATCAGAAATCACTTTTATAGGAGAAAGTGCCCCAATGTGAAATTATACCTTACCCGTAAAAATAGCCGACTCTGCAAAAATACAATTACAAGAAATGAAATCATAGTCTGATACAAATCAAAATATGTGCATTGAAGTTGGGAGGGAAATTAACTTATTTGTTTTTATAAAGTGTAATGTCTTTTAAATGATGCCAGATGTGAAGTCAGCTAATCAGATACGGTGTTTGGTGATAATGCATTTATTATAGTGGTGTTGTTCTTTGCATCTTTTGAGCTTTATATTGTAAACATGAATGGCAGCAACTTGAGGATTTAAATCAAGATAAAGTATGTAAACAATTACATATAATTTAATGACAGGGGACATATTTATGCTTTCACGTTAGTGTGAACATACCATGAACAAGAAACACATATATTCCAAAAAAATCAAAGGTTATTTGCTAAATTCAATGCAACTTTCACTGGAAAAGCATACATTTTAATATGAACAACAGAAAGACCAATTTGATCACTTAATGTTTTAAGATTACAAATTTCCGGTATTGAAACAAGTACTGAGGATTGAACCTGTTCGAACATAGAGGAGGCTAATACTTGGCAATACCTTGGGCAGCATAAACACTTGAGCCGGTCTCTAAGAAGACCTTGCTAATGCATGTGTGTAAAGTATCGTTCCATGTTAGCTTGTGCATTTCGCACAGTCTAATAAGGGACAACACTTTCCGCCTAGAATAGAATTTAGTTCAGAAAAGACTTCATTTAAACGAAAAATACAATGAAAGCACAAAATATTGTCCCTTATTAGACTGCACAGAGTAATCTTTGACAATACTTTTACTACATGCTTTAAGCCCGGTTTTTCAAGAGGGAAGCATTGCCCATCCAAAATGCCATTATCCTAGTGCTTTAAGTTTTAAGTACGTTCGCCATGCAGGGATATGTCTCAACACAGTGTTTTACAAATTCATGACTGGGTTAAAGGTGCGTGTACATTCCTCAATTAATGCCTGTGTATCTTAACTGTTTACACTTTTACAATTAAAACCTTGTTGATTAAATAAGCTGTTCAATTTGAATAACCATTTTAACTGCTATAAGAATACATTGATTAATATAGGCATACTTTGTTTTCACATATACAGTTTATATTTTATAAAGTATTCAAGCTTTGATAATAACTACTTTATTTACCATCAAATGTAGACAGTCGAGTCTTGATTGATAAAATGTGCAATTGTTTTCACTTACTATTGCAGGTGTCCAATTAAGGAATCATAAAATTTACATGTTCTTCAATAAATGAAAATCCATTGCAGGTGAATGAAATTCATAATTTCCTAACGTCATTAAAAATAAATAAATTCTAATGAAATTCTTTTTTAAATTTTATTAAAAAAAATCTCAGTAATTCTTACAAAATAAAAAAAGTCTTAAAAGCAGCTTCAATACATAGGACAAAAGGACAAAAAATCAACAATTTTATACAGTTAATTGACAGAAATTTCAAGCATTATTTTCAGCTGCGTGACTCCCAAGACCATTTGTGTCGTGTTCTGAGAAAACTGGAAAAAGTGCATGTGCGTAAAGTGTCATCCCAGATTAGACTGTGCAGTCCGCACAGGCTTATCAGGGACGACACTTTCCGCCTTACTTGGATTTTTGCTAAGAAGAGTCTTCATTTAAACGAAAAATGTCACAAAAGCGAAAAGTGTCGTCCCTGATTAGCCTGTGCAGACTGCACAGGCTTATCTGGGATGACACTTAACGCACATGCATTATGCCCAGTTTTCTCAGAACAAGACACATTTTAATCCTCACAGTGTTAATGAAACACACAATCATGTATGGTGCAGTTCTAGCAAAACAAATACTTCACTAGCCCATGCAGAGTCAGAATGATTTAAAACATGTTATGAAACATGTTTAGATATGCAAGCAAAGTGAGAGCAGTGAATGCCATGGAAACAAATGGTGTTTCTACGAGTGTGGCAATTAACTGAATTTTTAGCACACCATGCTTGCATAATCTGCAATAAGATAATTTGCACAGTAAACAAATGCATCTAGCTCTGGAAAAACATTGCCTAATGCATGTGTGTAGAGTGTCATTCCAGATTAGCCTGTACAGTCTGCACAGGCTAATCAGGGACGACACTTTCCGCTTAAACTTGATTTTTGTTAAGAAGAGACTTCCTATAAATGAAAAATTCCATAAAACGGAAACTGTCCTCCCTGATAAGCCTGTGATGACTGCAAAGGCTATTATGGGACGACACTTTATAATGCAAAAGCAATAAGCCCTGTTTTTCCAGAGCACAGCTCATATCTCATATCTTAACCCTTTGCATGCTGGGAAATTTGTCGTCTGCTAAAATGTTGTCTGCTAAATTTCTAAAATTAGCATTTTCTCCGATTTTTTTTCAAAGAATACTATCAGAATAGCAAACAGTTTGGATCCTGATGAGACGCCACGTTCTGTGGCGTCTCATCTGGATCCAAACTGTTTGCAAAGGCCTTCAAAATCCGGTTCCAGTGCTCAAAGGGTTAATCACCTAAACTCCGCAGAAAGCATGTAACATGTTTGTTTTGCACGTGCTGCTCTGTAAATTCTACCAATACATACCTGCTCTGCTCTTCTCGCTAATACTGTCCCGCTTGTCGATGGTAACCTCTGGCGACATGGGGCGCTGCGATGGAAGACTGGACAAATCAGGCTCCACGAATTCTAGGGGTCCTGCAAAAGGGATGTGTCATAACGCGGCTCGAGTGTTACCAAATCACTGGAGACAATTACCTAGTGGATTATGTATTATTATGCAAATGTTAGGATTCTTGTTAACACCAGTTTGTACTACTGTAGTGCTTCTAGCTGAAAAGTTAAAATACCGGTAATTTAGTAACAAAATCTTACAAAATTCAGTATCGGTTATAAGTTTTGCATGTTACTTTTTCTGCAAGCAGAAAAATGTATAAAGTCTAGTATTGAAAAACCTTTTGTTGAACTTAGACCAAGTCCAAATATCATCTTTTACCATTTTTGCCCAACTATTATTATTGCAATCTTAAAATTAAAATATTTGTTATCATCTTTTACCTTTTTTCCCCAACTATTATTATTGCAATTTTAAAAAGACAATATTTGTTACCAGTATAAACAACAATGGCATACAAGTCTCCACTTTATTAACAAGTCTATAAAAACGTATGTGATCTCCAATTGAGTATATTTTAATGTAAAATTTAATGCAAAACATTTTTCAGCTCTGATAGTTTAATGTACATGACTTTCTATTATCAGTGACCTAACATAATGACCCATGACATTTGTGTCGTGTTCTGAAAAAACTTGGCATAATGCTTGTGCGTAAATTGTCATCCCAGATTAGCCTGTGCAGTCCGTAGCCTGTGCAGTCCTCACAGGCTAATCAGGGACGACAATTTCCGCTTTTATGGAATTTTTGGCTTAAATGATGTCTCTTCTTAGCAAAAATCCAGTTTAGGCGGAAAGTGTCGTCCCTGATTAGCCTGTGCGGACTGCACAGGCTAATCTGGGATGACACTTTACACACATGCATTATGCCAAGTTTTCTCAGAACGCGACACATATTTGAAATTTCAATAGCCTTCTCAAGTACGGGCTACATTTTGAAATCACTTATCTGTGGATACAAAGATGACACATTTAAAATCCGTTAATAATCACATACCACATCAACACTCATTATTGGAATCCAACTATCATTGTTGGATAAAATAGGTCAGTATTGTTTGTACCTTCAAGCTAGATGGTTTTACCAAAGGTGCGGATATCTGGATTAAAACTATTGTAGATATCTGTAGAAGTTATAATGTATGTCAATATAAACATGCATTTTCCTCAGTAACCTCATTTAACCCTTTGAGCGCTGGAACCGGATTTTGAAGGCCTTTGCAAACAGTTTGGATCCAGATGAGACGCCACAGAACGTGGCGTCTCATCAGGATCCAAACTGTTTGCTATTCTGATAGTATTCTTTGAAAAAAAATCAAAGAAAATGCTAATTTTAGAAATTTAGCAGACAACAATTTAGCAGACGACAAATTTCCCAGCATGCAAAGGGTTAATGATCCCCTATCGCAAAGACATGTATTACTGGTAACCTTGAACTACCTTTAAACTAGTTTATGATTGCAAGATAAGTACGGTTTTAATAAGCTCTAGTGAGTTATTACAACTGGTGTGCATGTTGCCCTTATCTTGGCTGAACAGTTTGCATCTCAAAAAATCGATACAACCGCTTTATAAATCATACTTTTACTTACAAGGGGGATCAAAATGATCACCAGATAGTCAGAATGTTGGAAAAACATTTATAGACAAATCTGGTTATGTTTGTTGTAGTAAACTACAATAGCACATTTGGGAGACAAACAAATCAAGTCTTAATGGTCCATGTTTAAATACTGGTACATTAAAAAATGTGGCTTTGCTTTTAGAGAAAAGCAAAACAAATACGAAACACTTATGTTTTTAGAGTATAAGAATGTGTTAGTATTATAATGAATGTGTGGTTGAAAAGATACATGCTACCAGTATACAATATCAAAATGTGCTCAATACAGTTAACACCAGCTTTTCATCACAAAACAATTCCCATTGACAAGAGGGCCAAAAGCCCAGGGCCGCTAACCTGAGACCTGAAGGAACTGAGGTGTTTTGAGCAGCTTTTGCGATGTTTCAAGAACCATTTTAGAACTCCGCCGATATATAATTCGAACAAATATTCTTTGTTAGTTTTAAGATGATTGGGCAAAAATGTTGCCAGTATTTACAAGCTTTTTATTCAATTAAACCAATTTATCTAGTTTTTTGTATACAAATTGATCCATTATAAAACTCAGCGGAGATATCATGGTACAAATGTTTTGACCATATTTTAGAAGATTTGCCAATAAATGTGGCCTCTTAAAGTGTTCACAAGCTTTTTATTTAATTTGATCTAGTGCCCTGGATTTTGACCCCATTTGACCCAGGTTCAAACTCGTCTATAAGTAAGGCTTCTAGGGTGTTTTCAAGCATTTTTTTTCATTTGACTCGATGTGACCCAGTTTTGAACTCCGAGATATCCAAAGGGGCAAAATTAATGTTCTGACCATATTCACGAAGATTGGGCAATAAATGTGGGCTCTAGAGTGTTCAAAAGCTTAATCTTTTATTTGACCTAGTTACCAAGTTGTTTACCCCACATGACCCAGTCTCGAACTTAGCTGTGATTTCATTGGGAAAAATGTTCTGACTAAGTTTCAAAAAGATTGGGATAATAAGGCCTCTAGGGTGATCACAAGGCACATGTTGACCACACACGGTGGACGACAGACATTAAGGACAAGTGAGCAGTCATAAAAAGGAAAGCAAAACCAGTTATTCCTCTGCCTTTATACATACTTCATACCAAAACTAAACCACAATATAGACCACATGCTGTTTCAAATTATCAAAAATGAGCCACAAAACCTTTGTTCCTTGACAAATAATAGACTTCAGTATGTAACACAAATACCAAAAAAACAATACATAATAACACAACACACTACAAACAGAGGAAAGCTGCATTGAACACAACTTATTTGTCTGACAAAAATAACATGTCTACATACTTGTATACATTCCTAAAACCAAAGGTGTGTGCTGGGAAAACTGTTTAGTGTATAAAGGTTGCTACCTATGATACTTTGTTCATAAATTACATTGACATAACATTTATATCCGCAAAATGTTTCGTACTTAGTACTAGTAAATCAAAAGTATAATTCAACTTAAATTTCATATTTTCAATTCAAAGGCAATATAATTAAAACAAAATTATAATTCAACTTAAATTTCATATTTTCAATTCAAAGACAATATAAATAATACAATGTTAGAACAAGGATATCAGTAAAACTGATGGATGCTTCCCGATGATGCTTTGTTGATATATGGGTTAATTGTGTGGAAAAAAGTGTG
This sequence comes from Dreissena rostriformis, assembly GCA_007657795.1. Classification (NCBI taxonomy): domain Eukaryota; kingdom Metazoa; phylum Mollusca; class Bivalvia; order Myida; family Dreissenidae; genus Dreissena; species Dreissena rostriformis. The sequence goes on from VMBQ01009526.1 coordinate 19,024, forward strand.
ACCTTGAGAAAATCTATTATTAGCCTCAGTGACCTTGACCCCAAAGGCCTCACCTCATGAAAAGGTAGAGGTCCATGCAAGGTACCTACATGCCAAATATGTAAGAGATCGGTATAATATTGAAGGCGCTATGAGAAACTGTAACAAAAGTGTGACCTTTAGAAAATCTTCTATAAGCCTCGGTGACCTTGACCCCAGTGACCTCAAACCTCATCAAAAGGTAGAGGTCCATGCAAGGTACCTACATGCCAAATATGTAAGAGATCGGTAAAATATTGAAGGCGTTATGAGAAACTAATAAAAAAGCGTGACGGAAGGAAGTCTGACCATGTTTGGTGAAGAGCTGATGATAATATATAGCCCAAATATATATATATGGGAAGCATAAAAACTACATGAAACTTTTAACAAACTGTTAACATATAAGATCAGTCTAGAAGATAATTTCACAAGACAAAGAGCTAATGATAAAAAATGTTCTTCTTAAGGTGTTTGGAACAAATAACCTATAATCATAACAAAAAATTCTAGCCGAAATTTACACATAGAATGTCATAAAAACATTATATTAATTTGGGATAAACTGCAATAAAGTCCACAACAACATTTTATGATTTAATTTCATTCACTTTGCTTTTTGCGTATCAAAACTAATTGAAAGATCACTTACAATCGTTAATATAAATATCAATACTCCTGTTAAATGAGATTCATGAAGCGCAACCTTTAGTGGCACAAACACGATATCATATGAGTTGTGTTCTGAGAAAACTGGGCATAATGCATGTGCGTAAAGTGTCGTCCCAGATTAGCCTGTGCAGTCCACACAGGTTAATCAGGGACGACACTTTCCGCCTAAATTGGATTTTTGCTAAAAAGAGACTTCATTTGAAAGAAAAATGTCATAAAAGCGAAAAGTGTCGTCCCTGATTAGCCTGTGTGGACTGCACAGGCTAATCTGGGACCACACTTTACGCACATGCATTATGCCCAGTTTTCTCAGAACGCGACACATATCACAAACGTAAAACAAGAGGTTGCTATTGCAGGGCACACTTTGAGGACTGAGCGCCAAACCGCTGTATCTGCAGAACATTTCTGACCCAGATGCAACTGTTTTGCACCCAGGGCCCTTATTCACCAATCCATTCTTTGACTTAAGAATAAAAACTAGTCTTAGACTCAATAAAAATACCTCAGAGTTTGCATATATATACACGTATGGTATTTATATCATTAACATATTGTTTTTAACAAATAATTATACAATTAAAGGTGTTAACTGCCACACTTGACTTGACTTCAAGAAATTTAAGTACATTAACAATTTGAAGAATATTCTTTATTTTTAGACTTAAGTCTAAGAATTGTTTGGTGAATATGGGCCCGGACCTCGACCTAACATGTTACCTGGGTCTACCACAGGCACACCTTTGTACATGGCTGTTAACAGGAACAAGAAATACACATTTATTTGATGAAATTTTAAACAATAGATGTGTTTGTCAGAAACACAATGCCCCCTAATGCGCTGCTTTGATTTTTTATTTTTTTTTACCTTTGACCTTGAAGGATGACCTTGCCCTTTCACCACTCAAAATGTGCAGCTCCATGAGATACACATGCATGCCAAATATGAAATTGCTATCTTCAATATTGCAAAAGTTATGACAAAACTTTAATATTATTAAAGTTTTGGACAGACAGACAGAATGACAGACAGGCCAAAAACAATATACCCCCTTTTTTTTTTAAAAAGGGGGCATAAAAACTGGTCTCAAGAAAAACCAGGCTTAATGCATGTGTGAAACGTATTGTCCCAGATTGCCCTGAACAGTTTGCATAATGTTTACAGGTGGTTTGATTTGTTGAATGCTTGGTGCTAAATATATCAATCATTTAAGCCTGTCTCTTTGAAAAACGGGCTTAATGCATGTCAAAGAGTATTTCTCAGATAACAATGTGCAGTACGCACAGGCTATTCAGGGACAGATAACAATGTGCAGTATGCACAGGCTATTCAGGGACAATACTTGCGACTCAGATTGGATTTTGTTTAGGAGACTTCCTTTGAATTTTTTTTTTGATAAAAGCAGAAAGCGTCATCCCTGATAAGACTATGTGGACTGCACAGGCTGATCTGGGACAATATGTTACACACAGGCATTACACCCAGTTGTCCCATAGACTGACTCGTATCCATAGTATGGTCTGTTAGTTTATGTTCCAACTTGATTCAATGGTGCAGTGAAATTGATAAAAACTGTTTAGAGTATGAACATTCAACCCATCATGTATATTATTATCTGCCACATAACCAAATTAACACCGTTGAAATTCAAGACTTTCAAAATTTCAACGTACCTTCCAAATTCAGTTTATTTTCCCATAAACAGTTTTTGTTATCCGTAATTTATTTTTTTAAATGTAATCAGTTTAATGCAAACAATTCATTGCTGATAACTTTAAGCATTTCTACTAATGCTAACATATTTAAAGCAAACAAGAAGGTCTATTGCTTCAATCACACATAAAAATGCAAGTGTCAGTAGATCTAAAACTATTTGAAAATAAAACAAGAGATGTGTTTGTCAGAAACACAATGCCCCCTATTGCGCCATTTTGATTTTTGTTTGTTTTTTTACCTTTGACCTTGAAGTATGACCTTGACCTTTCACCTCTCAAAATGTGCAGCTCCATGAGATACACATGCATGCCAAATATCAAGTTGCTATGATCAATATTGCAAAACTTAAAAGTTATAACAAAACTTTAACCTAGGTAAAAGTTTTAAGACAGAAAGACAGACAGACACACACAATATTGGACAGACAGACAGACAGACAGACAGGCCAAAAACAATATACCCCCCTTTTTTTTAAAGGGGGCATAAAAACGTACTAAGCATGCAAACGTAGACACCTGCAGAGTGTAAGCATGTCATACTGCATTACACTGGTACAATAACCGTAGTACCTGTGAATTCCCAGGTACGGGGCTCTATAGCTATAGTGTTAATGAAATTAGAGACGATTAAAAGCAGTTTCTTGACAAATAATTGTTATGTTAAAGGTTAGGAAAGTGCGAGTGTCTGTTAGACTAGACTACAATTCAGTCCAACAAATTCCTGTTTGTTTGTTTTTTCCAGTCATTATACTTTAAACCCTTCTAAAACATATCATAATAAAATATTCATAACAAAAAATTATCATCAAAATTGTAAATAAAAATGCAGATCTTTTTGTTATTTAAATCACATTGAAAATCAAATTGATTATTCCTATCATTACTATTGCAAATGTTAACCACATAAAATCGTTCCTGAATTATTTCTGATAATGGTGTTGTTCGCCTTTGTTGTTTTTCCAATTAATTCAGTAATATATTAAAAAGCTTCATGCTTTCAAACTATGAACCTTGAAATGCGAAGCAATATAAACAGCATAACAAAAGCCTACAAAGGTCACCTGGTTTTTCTTTTCCCGTTGATTTTGCCTCAATAAATGTTGTCAACAGTTTTTGAACACTCAGGGCATCACAGCTGTTCCGGAATTCTTCTTGTGCCTGCAGACGGGAAATATTTATGTTGCTTACACATTGGAATTATTTTGGCATAACCCGTTTCCACTCAGATACGCATTTTGACCTGTGTCTAGCCTCTTGGAAAATGTAATTCCATTTGAGACCTTTCTTACTAGATTCAAATTTTACAGCCTTCATTTCAAACTTTTAGATACTGATGGGCAGCAAACAGCATATATTCTGAACAGACTGAGTTACTCGCAGGCTGCTCTGGTTTTATGCTTGTTGCATATAGCCATTTTCCCTTTGCTTCTGAGCTGAAATGGATTCTGGTAACTATTTTAATGTTATGTCCTTTGCTTTAAAAGCAATAATACAGGTGTAATTTTGAAAACAATTTGGGGACAATTCCCTTTCCCCTTAAAGTGTACACGAACACTCTACTCTTGAAAATGATCTCCAGCAAAGTTAAGAGCAAACTTGTTAAACTATTTTGGTATCTTAAGAGAACACATCAGCTGAAGGGATAAGCCTCACCACTGCACCAATTTCCATATCTAAAAAAACCATTATACAGTGTCTGTAAAGGTCAAAAGAAAAAAAACTGACCACAAGGTCTGGTCATTTCATTACTCTATGAATAAGAAAAAAACAGAGAATTTTCACAGTTTGCTCCAGTGAATAACCAATTTTTAGCCACTGATATTTCCCTTTACCATTATACAAAAAGCATAAAAAATGATAAAACATTATTGTGAAAACTAAATTCATATTGCTTGATGATTTAAGGGAAAAGTTAAATGTCATTGTTGTAATGATCAAAACTAAATACCTGTGTTAGGACAGCCGCAATATCTCAACACCATAGAATTCATATAAGTTTTGACAGCAAGTCACATATTCACAATAACATATAGCCTCATGGAATTAGCACACCTTAAGATTAGCCTTTTTTAGCTGGAGATAAATATCTACTAAATAAAAAATCTTTCACATAAATGCCTCACCTGACCAAACAAGACATGCTCGTTTTGCATTGCTCTTGCATAGGTGTCTATAAAATCCTTCATTTGGCATATATGCTCTTCTTCAAGCTCTTGGAAATGCTGAAAATAAAATGAAATGTTTTTAAAGTAAATTTGGAACATTGAATTTTTTTTATTTTTTTTGTTAAATGTTGGAATTTATACAATTAATAACCAGAGTGAGCTAGAGTTGGGAAAACCCCACTAACACGTGGATACAAACAAAGCTTGCATGTTTAAAATCCTTTGAAAATCACATAGCATATCAACCATTACTTTTTGAAGAAAAACTTGTATTGGAGGATTACACTGATCATAATTGTTTGTAACTACATATAAGATTGGTTTTTCTAAAGCTTTGGGGATCCGGAAAACACATTTTACCATATTTATTTTATCAATATTTTCCACAGTAAAGTTAACTGATGATTTGCATACATATTAAAGGTAAATAAATTAGTGACCTTAACTTAAAACTTAAATTTTTCAACCATAACAAAGAATCCATAATAGTGCAACTCTACAAGTCGGCAAAATTATGCACAATTAGCAGTGTTTTTTCGCCTATAGAGAATGCTGGCGGGGCAAATCAAAGGGGGAAAAAGCATCGTTTTTTGAGGAAAAGGGGAATATTAAAAATTCAGATTTAATATGATATTTATTAGATGGATACACATGTATGTTTGCAGGGGTTTTCCTGCTTTAAAAAAAAAGGCCGTAACGATGGACCCAATCTCTTGTGGGGAATGGGGCCCAATATTGTCCCCAAAACTGCCATAAACAAGAGATGTGATAGTCAGAAACACAATGCCCCCCTACTGCGCCGCTTTGAAAAAAAAAAAGACCTTTGACCTTGAAGGATGACCATCACCTTTCACCACTCAAAATGTGCAGCTTCATGAGATACACATGCATTTAACTTTTTTTATTTATTTACGTTTGACCTTGAAGGATGACCTTGAACTTTCACCACTCAAAATGTGCAGCTTCATGAGATACACATGCATGCCAAATATCAAGTTGCTATCTTTAATATTGCAAAAGGTAAAACCAACGTCAAAGTTTTCCGCAATCTTACAGACTGACAGACAGACGGACGGACTGACAGTTCAACTGCTATATGCCACCCTACCGGGGGCATAAAAACACTGCTTAGTGAAACATTTAAACACATTTTTTTTACCAAGCCTTACTGTAATCCAGACTTCAAGTTACAAGAACATGGAAATCCAGAAACCATTACAATGTGACCTTGGCATACTTACTGTGCATGATTCCACCATTTTATTTTGAAATTCCTCTCTTGTTTTTGCATATTTATCAACCAATGTTTTGTAGTCTTCCTCTGTGGTAATTGAAAGAGAACATGCAAGGGTGCAATATGACAATACAAAAATAAAATCTTATCTGTTAGATTAACCTAATTTGTATTTATTATAATTAATGTGTTTTTGACAAACATTGTCCCTTCTTAAAAGAGTTGTTGTTTACTTGACAGTAAATGGCTCAGTTTATATGAGGTCAATGAAATATTATATTAACAGGTAGATATAATTCAAAGCTTATAATATGTTAAGAAAAGCATTCTTCTCCTTGCAAGCACAAGACATTAAAAGTTTGTTGATATTTTGAGTGAATTATGACAATTATTTTTTCCGCCATAAAATAAGGACTTACTTGCTTTCTTGTAACGTGTTTCAGACTGAAAATTAAAGGATAAATACTGGTTGAGATTATTTTGCATGCATACAAAATTAAATCCCTTTACATTATAAAAACTATTCCACGGAATAAAATACTATTTAAATATACCTATATGGTGTTTCAAATATTATTATTACTTTTAAGGTTTATGATTTAAACAAAAGCTGTGTTTGTGAAACACAATGCCCTTAACTGCGCTTTGAAGCACCATNATATGTCCCCCAGTATATACTGGTGGACATAAAAACAACAGTCTCAATGTAAGAGCCACCAAAAAATCATAGATTTTAAAATTTGCTATTTTATTTCTATATCATATCCAACAGATTTGACATATAATTTGTCAAAAGGAGAAGTGGGGAGGCTGTGTTATTTCATTAATTTGGGAATGGAGCTGGGGCTCTTCCCATGGGAAAAATTGCATCATTTTGACTAAAATTTGCCAATCTAATTGTGTATTTTTTTTAACTTACAAAAACTATAAAATTGAGAATAAAATTATTTTTAACTTATGATTTTTTTTTATGAAAACATTCAATTGGGAATTTTAAGAAGTTATTTGGGAAAACATACTTTTTGAGATTGGGAATGGGGCTAAATAAATGCCCCAAACTCGACAAATAAGAAAACAAAACACACAGGGATGGAATCAAACCAGTGATACAACGTTACAACTTCTTGCATAACAATCTCATGTACGATGTCTGAAGTCTTTCCGGTAACAATCAACCTTTTCAATGTCCTTTGGAGAGGCGTTCTCCCTCTTCAATCTTTCCAACTCCAAGCATCGAGTGTGGTAGAGTTCCTTGGCCTGCAATTGTATATTGGTTCTTAAAGCAATCTTATAAATACCATGGTTGCCATTATGAACGCACATACAATTTTATAACAACCGTAACTCTATTTTTAGCTGCTTGGCAAGTATGTACATTTCAGCCTTGTTCTGTAAAAACTGTGCTTAATGTGCGTGCGTTAAGTGTCGTTCCACAGTAGCCTGTAGGGACTACAGTCCACACAGGCTACTCAGGGATGAGACTTTCCACCTACATTTAGTTTTCGTTTAGAAGAGACATTTTTTAAATGCAAAATACCACAAAAGCGGAAAGTGGTGTGCCTGATTAGCCTGTCCCGACTGCACAGGCTAATCTGGAACGACACTTTACGCACATGCATTCAGCCCTGTTTTCCCAGAGCGAGGCTAATTTGATCATTAGGGTACATCATTAATCCACTGGCTGTACCTTGTGCAGGGCTGTAGTGGTGTTCTGAATGGACTGTACAACCTCCAAAGTGCCCGACTCCCCTTCCTTCATCTGGAGACAACAAAACAAGACTATAGTTTTTTTATCTTATTAATTTTGTATGAGACATAAGAAGACTATATGAAAATGTCAGGAAGAGGACTATATGAAAATGTCAAGAAGAGACCCATCCTTAACTAGGACACAAACTGGCACAGGACCACAAGACACCAAATAGTTAACCGATTCTTGCGGTTTTATATATCAGAAGAAATTGATTACTATACAAGTCTATAAAAACCATCAGACTACTGGGGTGTGAGCAGCAATGATTTTAACAACTTTTAACAAGGGTTACAAAAGATTCATTGTGATAATCTGCCGGGCAGATTAACAGGAAATGACGTTTGAATGAAAAGTTGACGTTTGAATGAAAAGTTGACCCATGAGGGAAATAACGCAATCACACAAGCTCAACCAGGGCACATTGTGGACAGGTTAGCTAAACAAATCTACTGTGGGGCAAAATGAGCCCTGTAGGTGCAATATCAAAATAAAATTATTATGCAGGCACTGCATTAAGGATTTCATTTAACCATTTACCACGGAGAAACACTCAGGGCTTCCGCTGTCGTTCGCCAAATTCGCAAACGGCAAAATTTTCGCAATTTTGGCGAATAAAATAATCATTTGGCGAAAATGCGTGGCGAACATATTTTTCTGTCAAGAACCGTCCCAGATATTAAACTCTTTAAACCGTAGACTGCGGTAAAATACTTCACCGTGTTATTTAACAGAAAAATTGATACGCAGTCTGCATCAACACCGGTCAGAACCAGTCATTGAGACAAAGGAAAATGGCTGGTGTGAAAACAAAACAAAGGTGTAACCGTACATCTTATCGGCTTAAATAAACAAATAACACTGATTAAAAACTGCTGCCGATTCCAATCAATTTGAGTAAAAGCAGTTAGCGAATTAGCAGATAAGCTGGAAAGAAATTACCATGTACAGGAAATTGACGAACAACAATCAAATTAACGACGGAGTACGGAATAATGAAATGCGTGTGTATTAACGAAAAAGATTATGTTTTTACTTTTAGATACAAAAAACAAAATTTAAGATCTATTATTAGAAACTTCACAGTGAATGTCTTTCACGGAAACCAGTATTTGCAGATTGGAGTTCAGTATACTCGCAGTAAAAACATTTAAGAAGAGTATCGTTCGACAACGGAAAAAGACAAACATGATTTGATTTATATGTTAGTGGATCTGTGTTTAATCAGATTCATGTGTATATTCTGCTTTATTATGTTTGTTACGCTGTACAGTTTACTAAAATAGCATTTAACTGGAGATGTGTAATACAAGATACTGAAAGGTAAACCTTTAAAAATTAATTAATTTAACTCAGTTTAATACATAATTAACACAACAAGAACACTTAGAACACAAAAAAGTCATTATACTGTATTAAATTAAATACATTGAAAGAGGCTATGTTT
>VMBQ01009527.1:0-30522 GCA_007657795.1 Dreissena rostriformis
TTGTTCAAAAGATTTTGGAAACAAAAAAGTACTCCTTTTTTTTCGACTTGCTATCATTTGCTCTATCAGCTTTGAAATAAAGTATTAATTACAATTATAGAAAATATATACTTTTTTATTCTGTTGCAAAAGGAATGCATGTAATGTTCTGTGCAGTTATTATATTACATATTTTGTAACAGCAAAATTAACCGTTTGAGCGCTGGAACCGGATTTTGAAGGCCTTTGCAAACAGTTTGGATCCAGATGAGATGCCACAGAACATGGCGTCTCATCAGGATCCAAACTGTTTGCTATTCTGATAGTATTCTTTGGAAAAAATCGAACAAAATGCTAATTTTAGAAATTTAGCAGATGACAAATTTCCCAGCATGCAAAGGGTTAAAGCTAAGCATCCTTTATTGGCTTTTAACATGCAGCATGCAGTTCACTGTCAGTTTGATTTTTTTCCAGATCTGTTACATCCAAAAATAGTAAATTTGCAAAAGATGCAAGTTGTTTGGCAGTTAAAAAATTGTCAAGATATTTCTTTTTTGATTTTATATTTGTATGATTTTTCTATCACTGATGTAGACATAAGGTACGAAGCAACAAAAAATACAAAACACAAAAAAACTTCTTTGACATGAATAGTACACCGATTCAAAATATTTAGTGTTTTTTTTTTAACATTGCTTGTAAACTGGTATTATATTCACATATTACACACTGTATTGTATGTAGAGTTTTCTATGTTAAACAATTTTGCCCTTTTTTATATCCGAAACCTATATTTAAGCTTTTCTTGTGTTTTTAGTAACAGTATACTGTTACAGACAACTCAGAAATCTGTTAGACAAGCACTTTTCCATGTTCAGAAATTAATAATAATTCAGAAATGCTTTCAAATGCATCAAATTAAGCTATTCTTTATGTTAGAATTGTGTCATCTTGTTCAAGTGTCTGCGTTTTATGATATAGCTTGGAGTTACTACCTTTAAAAACAAGATTTTTTTCTGCTTATAGTTGCCATAGCTTTTTGATAGAAGCCCTAACACCATGGCTATTGGTCATTCACCATCTGGCCAAGTATTTAAAGAGAAAAACATTACTATTTGGTTAAGGTTGATAACAACAAATGCTTCTTTAAACATCAACTTTTAAATTTCTTGAGCTAGAGTTGAGTCCTATGTTGTTGTACATCATTTTTGTGTTGAGAATTGTATTGTTTTCCACCGTTTTTCTGTAGCTAGTTATAATTAAGGGAGAGAACCTATTTCACACCTGGTTAAAAAACCGTTTGGAAGTACTGTGAAGCAAACATGTTTGGCATTTCACTTTGCAGATGTTTTGACAAGTTTGTAAGAAGGCAAGTGTCTGGTTCTGGATCTGAAATTTCCAAAGGGTAGCGTAGGAAAATTGTATCGCACCATGATGCTATGCAGATATGAGCCACGACATGAAAAAAGGGTCTTNTATATATATATATGGGGGCATAAAACAAAATAGCAACAATTACTACGAAGTTCTTTTTTTAATGGACATTTTGCTTACTAAAACGCAAAAGATCACCAAAATTGGAAAGAGCACATTTAAATCTGTTCTTTAATAATTACTTGATATGACTGTTTGAAAAACTAAAACGCAAAAGATCAACAAAATTGGAAAGAGCACATTTAAATCTGTTCTATAATAATAACATGATATGACTGTTTGAAAAAAGGATTTATTATGGGAACATGCATGTGGGTGGGGGGAAATACTGTGGATGGAGATTGTGAGCCATGCGCTGGGAAAACCCGGCTTAATGCATGTGCATAAGAAATCGTCTTAGATTAGCCTTTGCATTCCGCAGAGGATAATCCGGGACCACACTTTCAACTATTATGGATTTTGTTTTCTCCAAGGAAGTCTTAAGGAAAATCCAGTCTAGACAGAAAGTGTCATTCCTGATTAGCCTATGTGGACTGCACAGACTAATCTGGGACAACGCTGCGCTCATGCATTATGCCCGGTTTTTCAGAGATCGGCTCATATTTTCCATTCACAAGATGTGCTTTCGAGGTAAGAACATAATTCAATGCATTTCTTACAAACCAAATTGTTTTAAGGGAAATTAATGTCATTTACTTTCATAAGAAAGAATGCCATTTTAAATGCATTTCATAGTTTTGGTGAATTGGTGATTTACATTTTTTTCTGTGTCTGTTAAAAATAGATAACTCCTCGTGCTATCATGCAAAGTTCACAATTGGGTGTTGTACATAAATGTGGGGACAATCCCAACAACATGCGAGCATATATGTATCCCGGAAAAAAACACTAATCTGCTGGTACAAATAAAGCTGACGCATTTATAAGCCTTTCAAAATCACACACCGTATCAACCGTTTATATTTAAATTAAGCTATGATTGGTTGATATAATGGACCAGCGTTGTTTGTTCCAGTGTGATAAGTGGGTTTTTCTAAACCCACGCGAATTCCAGGATCAGTCTATTGTAACTTGTCCATGCTGGACAAATGACCATTTCAGATTTTTTTTCGTTTATGAGTCCATTAACAAAGATTAAGAGTTTTGATGCGTTGGCATTAAACAGGAGTGATAGCTGGAGTTCTTAAATAGACCATCATCATAAATATTTGATAGATGTTAATTTCTAGGGATGTCTATTTTTCACAAAGTATAAATAATTTTTTATTGAACATTTCAATTTGTGGTTGAGCAGACCTACACAAATGAGTTACAGTACCAAGTTATGATGCCCCTCCCACAAACTTGTTTCAGCTCAAATAGTTTTCATGCAATTTTCACCAAATGTATACAAATTGTGTGCTTCAATAATGGCTTATGATCTACATGCAGCGTATCACTTTTACAAATGAACCTCGCTCTGTAAAATGGGGGTTTTATGCATTTGTGTAGTGTCGTCCCAGATAAGCCTGCACAGGCTAATCGGGGACGACTCCGCCGAAACTGGATGTTTGCTAAGAAGAAACTTTCTTTAACCTAAAAATATAATAAAAGCGGAAAGTGTCGTTCCTGATTAGCCTGTTTGGAGTGCACAGGCTTATCTGGGATGACACTCTATGCACTATACCCCCTTTTCACAGAGCACGGCTCAAATTGTTCTTGTAAAATGAGGAGAAAGAACAAAATGAGAGTTATCTTTTAATTTTTTTATTCAAGGTTTTGTATTTTTCCTTTTCAATATCAGCATGAATGACCTCAACAACAATAAAAACTATTCTTTAAAAGATTCAGCACAATACATACAATCCAATGTTACCCTTGATATTCCTTGTCCAACTTATTATAGGGACCAACTCACAGATAAGTAACAATGTTCAAGAATTTACACACAAAAATTCCTAAAAAGAGTACATCATACCCAATTAATTGAAATTCAAATAAGAGTTTTACCAAACAAGTTTCCTTTGTAATGAGCATTTTAAAAAAATCTTAATTTTAGCATCAATTTTTGGTTATTCAAACATGTAACTCCTTGATAGGGCATCAGTAGCCGCTACAGATTTTACCACTAAGATATTTACTGTTTTTCTCTTCAAAATATTAAAATCTTTTAATAAGTCTTTTTTAGAAACTAGTGGAAATGTTTTTTTTTAAAAACACTAATAAATATGGCACACCGAAAATTTCATTAATAAAAAATATAATTAGTATATTAATTAGATATTTGAATGAAATTCATGTATAAATTCACAAAAAAGAACATTATATTTATCTGCAATATAAGCTTTTTACATATTGAACAGTTAATCAAAATTGCGTGAATTATTATAACATAACATCAACAAAAGTTCAAACCTGGATAAATTTTATGTTTACAACTTGACTATAATTTCTATTGAGGTTATATATAACCGTTTTATCCAATCTGGAACATTCTTGTTCAAGACACAAAGTATTTATAATACCATGATGGGTCACTTTCATACAATGATACAGCATTTAAATCCCCGTATTCTCTGTTACAACCCAGTAACCAAAACACCATAAAATAAATGCATGAAAATAAACAGATTCCATTTATCTAAAATACATAAACATATGTATTTTTTTTAAAGATAAAGGACAAAACGAGGGACATTTTTAAGACACAACCATTCAAACATTATGTACACTTAAAACTATAAAGTGTAAACACATTTATTGACTCCAATGTTACACAATGGAATTGAAAATATGCTAACCCCTTTGTCATATTTACACAATTAATATCAAAATTATCTACCTGAAAATAACCTATATATACAATTTGAAATTAATTCTTTTTATGCCATTAATTTCAGTACCCAATTATGGAATTTGCATATATAACAAATAATACCATTTTTATGCTTTATACACGCTTAAAACTTATTTTAAACTTTTTAAATGATTTAACAAATTATATATATATCTGAAACAACTAGTCTAACATAATCTACAAAATCTGTTCTGTTCACGAAGTTCGAACAAAAGCAAGTACTTGACACAACTTGAGACATTGTTCCTGAGATTTCTTACACCCTTAGCACACCTTTCACAACAACAACAACATAATCAAAGCACATTTTCAGTCGTAATTTATCAATATTAACACCAAATATGCAAGCATAAAACATTTGTAAAAATGTACTATTCACTTCTTAAGATATCATTTTCAGTTTATTTACTTCATACTACAAAGTCGCTTACAAATTTCAATATCATTTTCAATTTATTAACTTTATACTATAAAGTAGCTTACAATTTTCAAATACCAGTATTTAATGGTTTAACTATTTCACTTTTTCATTATTTCACTTTTGCTCAGATATCACTCACCAGTATTTTAAAAGATGCTTTATAATTTGTTCAGTATCAATTAATTACAAAAAGATGGAATTAATCAATTAAAAAATATCATGATTTTTAACTAGAGCTTTGTCACAGACGTGCCGTATACCCCCACATGCTCCATTGACACAGAATATTTTGCATGCTGTCTCACAAAACAAGAGAAGCTAATTTATGGCATTTTTTTTAGAATTATTATGCCATTATCATTTATTGCCATTTTGACCTTTGAACTCTTGAGTTCTTTCGCATGAACAAATGTATTGAGTAATTTTAAAATCTCGAAATGAATGACATAGTTATGGCCTGGACAAGCTCATTTATGGCCATTTTTGACCTGGACCTTGGAGATATCGATGTAATTCTTTCGCGCGACACACCATCCAATGATGGTGAACAAATGTGCCAAATGATTTTAAANATTCCTTGTCCAACTTATTATAGGGACCAACTCACAGATAAATAACAATGTTCAAGAATTTACACACAAAAATTCCTAAAAAGAGTACATCATACCCAATTAATTGAAATTCTAATAAGAGTTTTACCAAACTAGTTTCCTTTGTAATGAGCATTTAAAAAAAATCTCATAATTTTAGCATCAATTTTTGGTTATTCAAACATGTAACTCCTTGATAGGGCATCAATAGCCGCTACAGATTTTACCACTAAGATATTTACTGTTTTTCTCTTAAAAATATTAAAATCTTTTAATAAGTCTTTTTTAGAAACTAGTGGANTATGGTATAATAAATATGGCACACCGAAAATTAAATTAATAAAAAATATATTTAGTATATTAATTAGATATTTGAATGAAATTTATGTATAAATGCACAAAAAGAACATTATATTTATCTGCAATATAAGCTTTTAAAATATTGAACAGTTAATCAAAATTGCGTGAATTATTATAACATAACATCAGCAAAAGTTCAAACCTGGATAAATTTTATGTTTAAAACTTTACTATACTTTCTATTGAGGTTATATATAACCGTTTTATCCAATCTGGAACATTCTTGTGCAAGACACAAAGTATTTATAATACCATGATGGGTCACTTTCATACAATGATACAGCATTTAAATCCCCGTATTCTCTGTTACAACCCTGTAACCAAAACACCATAAAATAAATGCATGAAAATAAACAGTATTCCATTTATCTGAAATACATAAACATATGTATTTTTTTTAATGATAAAGGACAAAATGAGGGACATTTTAAGACACAACCATTCAAACATTATGTACACTTAAAACTATAAACACATTTATTGACTCCAATGTTACACAATGGAATTGAAAATATGCTAACCCCTTTGTCATATGTACACAATTAATATCAAAATTATCTACCTGACAATAACCTATATATACAATTGAAAATTAATTCTTTTATGCCATTGATTTCAGTACCCAATTATGAAATTTGCATATATAACAAATAATACCATTTTTATGCTTTATACACGCTTAAAACTTATTTTAAACTTTTTAACTGATTTAACAAATTATATACATATTTGAAACAACTAGTCTAACATAATCTACAAAATCTGTTCTGTTCACGAAGTTCGAACAAAAGCAAGTACTTGACACAACTTGAGACATTGTTCCTGAGATTTCTTACACCCTTAGCACACCTTTCACAACAACAACAACATAATCAAAGCACATTTTCAGTCGTAATTTATCAATATTAACACCAAATATGCAAGCATAAAACATTTGTAAAAATGTTTTATTCACTTCTTAAGATATCATTTTCAATTTATTTACTTCATACTACAAAGTCGCTTACAAATTTCAATATCATTTTCAATTTATTAACTTTATACTATAAAGTAGCTTACAATTTTCAAATACCAGTATTTAATGGTTTAACTATTTCACTTTTTCATTATTTCACTTTTGCTCAGATATCACTCACCAGTATTTTAAAAGATGCTTTATAATTTGTTCAGTATCAATTAATTACAAAAAGATGGAATTAATCAATTAAAAAATATCATGATTTTTAACTAGAGCTTTGTCACAGACGTGCCGTATACCCCCACATGCTCCATTGACACAGAATATTTTGCATGCTGTCTCACAAAACAAGAGAAGCTAATTTATGGCATTTTTTTAGAATTATTATGCCATTATCATTTATTGCCATTTTGACCTTTGAACTCTTGAGTTCTTTCGCATGAACAAATGTATTGAGTAATTTTAAAATCTCGAAATGAATGACATAGTTATGGCCTGGACAAGCTCATTTATGGCCATTTTTGACCTGGACCTTAGAGAAATATCGATGTAATTCTTTCGCGCGACACACCATCCAATGATGGTGAACAAATGTGCCAAATGATTTTAAAATTATACAATGAACCACATAGCTACGGCCGGGACAAGCTCATATATGGCCATTTTTGACCTTTGAACTCAA
The DNA here is from genome assembly GCA_007657795.1 of Dreissena rostriformis. Classification (NCBI taxonomy): domain Eukaryota; kingdom Metazoa; phylum Mollusca; class Bivalvia; order Myida; family Dreissenidae; genus Dreissena; species Dreissena rostriformis. Next base: position 7,261 of record VMBQ01009527.1, read on the forward strand.
AGTGTTACCTTGACCTTGGAGATATTGTCGAAATTATTTCGCGCGACACACCGTCCAATGATTGAGAATAAATGTGCCAAATGATTTTAAAATCTCACAATGAACAACGTAGTTATGGCCCAGACAAGCTCATTTATGGCCATTTTTGACCTTTGAACTCAAAGTGTGACCTTGTCCTTGGAGATATCGACGTAATTCTTTCGTGCGACACACAGTCTAATGATGGTGAACAAATGTGCCAAATGATTTCAAAATCTCACAATGAATGACTAAGTTATGGCCCGGACAAGCGTTTGACCTTTGAATTTAAACCTTTGAACTCAAAGTGTGACATTGACCTTGGAGATATCGACGTAATTCTTTCGCGTGACACACCGTCCAATTATGGTGAACAAATGTGCCATATGATTTTAAAATCTCACAATGAACGACATAGTAATTGCCCAGACAAGCATTTGACCTTTGAACTTAAAGACCTTGACCTAGGAGATATCGACGTACTTCTTTCGCGCGACACACCGTCTAATGATGGTGAACAAATGTACTAAGTCATTTTAAAATCTAACGATAAATGACATAGTTATGGTACAGACAAACTTTCGGTTAAAAATGCACTAAGTTACCCCGTGACCTAGTTTTTGCCCCGGCATGACCCATATTCAAACTTGGCCTAGACATCATCTAGATACAACTTCTGACCAAGTTTGGTGAAGATCGGATGAATTTTCGGGACAGACAGACAGACAAAGTGACTCCTTTATAGCCCCCATTACTAATGGTAATGGGGGTATAATAACTGTACCTTATCACCATCCATATGCTTTTTACCATATGACAGAAATTCACTGACATTGAATTATAAACGTTTCAACAAACCAAAATCAAAGGAAGGGTATGAAATAACAAACCCCAGAACACATGGAGTAAGGATTCTTGTACGAACAACTTAAATGCCAAATACCGGTATCTGAGACTCAAATCGTAATCATACTACAAATGCAATAGAATCCCTGAAACCACAAAATGACTATGCATAATCACATATAGCTCAATGCCTGTCTGGTTCACTGATAACTTGGCATTCCTTTTTGAAAGGAGGTCGCAATGCGATGATTTAGTTCCAAGTCATATCAACCAGTCTTCCGTCTGTTATGAGTATCGCAGCAGAGTCATGTGGACTCAATCTTTCTTGTCCTTATCCCCATACTGAAAGAGAGTAGATACACACTGTATGAGTCACACAATTCGAAAACAGGGCTTAATGCATGTGCCAAAAGTATTATCCAAGATACTTAAATCCCCACAGGTTTATCAGGGACGACCCTTTCCACTTGCATGGATGTTTACGTTTAATGGAAGTCTCTTCTTAACGAAAACGCAGGATGAATATATAGTCCATGATTAGCCTGTGTGGACTGCACAGGCACCATTTCACGAGCATGGCTATATTAAACAGTCAAACTAGTTCTCAGATACAGACCAAGGTCATTGTTTTGCTAGAGGAGGGCCATAACTTCAGTAAATGTCTACGAAACAAAAAAACAACGCACCAAAACATGGAGGTGTCCAAGTTCAGTTCAGATGTTGGTTAAAACTTTTTTGAAAGCAGAATTGAGTTATGCATGAGAAAAAATCTGACGTTCGGACAGAAAATCACGGGAAAATCCCTCTGCGAGTGACTCTTAAGAGCTGCTTAATATAACCAAATTCGAACATTAAGTCTTTGCAAAAGCAAACTTCACTACTAACCATGGCAAGTTGTCGGCCGATATTTCCCATAGTTACACCACCTGAGAAGAATATACACGGCAGCCAGGAACGTATGAACATGAAATCTGCTTGCCCGTATCTGAAACGGATACAACACACGGTCATGAGATGAGGCATGGGAGCAAAGGCGGGCAAACTTTAATTTATCAGTTAAAACACAGACACTTTTCATACATGCAAAAAGACATTTTTGGATAAATGGTCACATTCTCAGGAAATCACAGACATTTTTGGATATATGGTCACTTTCTCAGGGAATCACAAAGTCTGTCATACACTACAGTCAGGTTTTTAAAGATATTTGTCTTGATTGTAAGAACACCTTTATTCTATGGTTTTCATAGGGTGCAATTAAATTATTTTCAAAAATCCAGAAAAAAAGAATAAGCGGTCTTCTTAGAATTGGAATGATGATTCTGATCAGCATACTAATCCTGATGACAACCTTGTCACATGACACAGACACCTCCATATAATCTACAACTATACCTTGTTTAGAATTGAATTCCTTTTATCGAAAAAAATACCATTGAAGCTGAAAGTATTGTCCCTGATTAGCATTTGGGAAGACACTTAACCCACATGCATTAATCCCAGTGTTTCCAAAATGAGACTCAGTTACTCAGTTGTAGATGCCCTGATAGACAAGGAACTGTGTGAGTATAGTAGCCACTAGCCAGGACCGCGATACCTACATTCTCACTTGTAGATGCCCTGATAGACTAGGAACTGTAAGAGTATAGTANTAGAAGAGAAAACAAAATATTTTCCTATTTTTTTCATCTTATATATTAACAAACATCATGTCTTATAATTTTTCATTAATTATTTTCATTAAATGCTGTACTCAAGTGACTTTATTTTGTTATTGTCTTTCTTGAAAACTATAACAACTATTATACGCTTCAATTTCTTAAATTGTCAGAATCCTATGATGTTTAATTTATAGTTTTACTTCTACAACTATTAAGATTTAATGACATGACATGCATCATCAGTATTTATGTCCAATTAAAACAAATGCAAATCAATACATGCCATGTTTAGTTTCAAATAATTTGTATTGGGGCTAACAAAAATTACAATTAAATGCACAAAACTGATACACTGCAAAAGATCTTTAATGTGCACTTTAACTTGTTTCTGTTTACATGCTACATGTATTCACCGAATTTGTTATCATTTAAGTTCATTTGAACTGTTTACTTTAGACCACACACCAGTCTATAGTTCACATGCTGTGTGCCCTAATTTTCATTGATAAATTTAATCTGGCCATACACAAATGATTTTATCACGCGATGTTATGGCGGGTTTTTACTATCTCGACATTCTTCATTGTAACCTTGGTCTGTACATGTACGTACATGTTCATCTTGCCTATGTGATGATATAACCATGATGTTTGTGTGTTTATCAAAACAAGATGCAGCTTTTAATTTAAATAAAGACGTAAAATGGACATTGAAAAAATGTGTTTGTGCAATATCATTTTATTTATAATTACAAATAATGGTTTATTCTTGACAAAATGTTCTTGAGTTCTTGGTCAAATAAAAATGAGTGGTTTAAGTATTGGTTTAAGAAGAGATGTAGATAACAGTTATCTACGTCTCTGGTTTAAGACAAAAATATTAAACAATCTTCGTACATCTATCTAAAATTAGCTTTGCTTAATTTAATGTTGACCCAACCCTAACTCTTTCAGGGCTGGAACCGAATTTTGAAGGCATTTGCAAACAGTTTGGATCCAGATGAGACGCCACAGAACGTGGCGTCTCATCAGGATCCAAACTGTTTGCTATTTTAGAGATTCAGCAGACGACATTTTAGCAGACAACAAATTTCCCAGCATGCAGAGGGTTAAGGTTATATACCAAGACAAGGCTATAAAAGTCATGAGTGGATATTTAATTACACTGTAATGTTAAAAGATTACAACAACTGTCATATACAATTGGGCCGTGCTCTGTGAAAAGGGGGTTTAATGCATGTGCATAAAGTGTCTATACAGGCTAAACAGGGACAACACTTTCCTCCTAAACTGCATTTTTGCCAAGAAGTCTTCCTTTAAACGAAGAAAACGATAACAGTGGAAATTGTCGTCCCTGAGTAGCCTGTGCAGACTGCACAGGCTAATCTGGGACAACACTTACTCACATGCATTCAACCCCCTTTTCACAGAGAGAGGCTTAATTATATTGTTACTTGTAGTTGGAAGGTAGATTTATAGCTGCAACTTAAAATCAGGGCCGTGTGAAAGTTTTGTATCACATATTACCCTGTTACACTCTGTCCCTGTCATGTCTCTATGAACTTAATTTGCTGTAGCAGTCAAAATGCTTGAAACTGATGTATTATTATTTTTTGTGACATCTATCTTTGAAAGCAAATTGGGTTATGACTTTTAGAATTCCATGTTTATAATGCTTAAAATATTTTCAGGCGAGGGAAAACTAGAATTTTACCCTCTTATTATGCACTATAAGTAACAACTCAAATCATTTTCAAAATGAGAGTAAAATTTATTCAGTAGCCACTTTAAACATATTGGACCAAATACATGCTTTGTGCTTTTTGGAAAGAAAATGAGGCAACACAGGGATTGAATGTTGCACTCTGCTATAATATTATCAACACATAATATGTAATTCTTTATAAAAAATACAGACCCTGTACTGGGAAATTTTGTTTTAAGCGTAGATTCTCAGTTTAAAATATGCACACTTGTATTATTGTGTTGGTCTTCGGTAATACTATAAGAATTCAGGCCTGCTTGGATGAACAGTTAATTTCAATTATTTTACTAAACAAAGTTATTCTTTTATCTCAGTGCATGGTTCAATGGCTGTGTTAAGCTTCTGCACCAAGTTACATGTGTATTACTTTATCTCAAAACATGGTTCCATGGCTGTGTGAAGCTTCTGTACCAAGTTACATGTGTATTACTTTATCTCAATAAATGGTTCCATGGCTGTGTGAAGCTTCTGTACCAAGTTATTCTCTTATCTCAATATATGGTTCCATGGCTGTGTAAAGCTACTCTACCAAGTTATTCNAACTGTGTGAGTATAGTAGCCAGGACCGCGATGCCTACACCGAGACCAAAGCCACTTTTGGAGCGATCAAACAGCCACCACAGTCCTATACACATAGCCGCCAGTGTGAGGGACATGTGTAGATTGTTCATGAAGTCCAGTTTCTAGTGCAACAGTTAAGGCCAACAATCTTACTCTTTCCAAAATTCATAAATATTAATGAGATGTTTATTTATTTTTAGTTACATACCAGGTTGTTGATTTCTTCTTGTGTTTTCAATCAAAAAGACAATGAACTAAAATTTGTGTCAACTTAAATTGTAGGATGCAATATTAATATTATCAACATATGTGGTCTCATAAGCGGAAAGGGTAGCTCCTGACCAGACTGCACGATTGCCCAGACTTGTCTGAAGCTTTGCTTGCCACATATGGCTGAAGACCCATTTTCACATGACGCATATCTATTATAACATAAACTATACTAATAACGCAGCTTTTTTTTAATCAGAAAGGATACTGCACTGGCATGGTTGATGCCTACAAAAACGGCCACACACCGCATCACGTTGGACCACTCTTGTTTGTACTTCAGTGACGTCTCTAGATGGCTATCAAGCACAGGGTACAGTAAACCAACGAAGGCTGAAAACACACACAAATAACAGTACATGATTGAGTCAAACAGAGATTCACTTTTGATATTTGATAAATAAAATCAAATACTTGGATGTTAGGACTTCAACAAATTTTAACTTGACACAATCACTGCACAATTTTTGTTCCCCAATTGGGAAAAGGATGTGGCCCGGCCCTTTGGATTGTGTCGTTTTAACTAAAACAAGGAAATTAAGTGTTGTTGTTTTTTTTCCAAAAAATTTTGGGCTTAAATTGAGAATAATTCTGTTTTAAACATTATAAATATTTGCAAAATTTCAACTGATAGAGCTGGATAGGGAGTCGTTTGGCAAAACATATACTTTTGACATCAGGAATTTCGGCCATAAATTTTACCCCAAGAAAACACTGAGACTTAAACATCAAACATCATCTAGATTTTTAGAATTCTAGTCTTGCACTTCCGAAGGATTGAAGAAACATAAGGGCACATGGCAAAATCATTTGATGACCGAATTATACAAGTATTGAAGCCATTTGTACAATTCAACAGATTTGTATGCCTAATTCTAAAGTTCAAGTAGTTGTAAAGATTGCTACATGCTAAGTGCTCCAATAACAGATAAAAATAAGGTTGTCTTATCATAATGTGAAAATTTGGTCACAAACAAATGTTTCAGTAACTGATAACTGTGGTCAACCTATCAACATGTGAAAATCAGAAAAAACTTTAGCATACAGTTCAAATTCTGGAAGGCAGCCTATACATGTAGTTTCAACCTTTCACAGGTGTGATAACACAGTACTTTAAAAATTAGTCTAAATGCACTTGAAATTGCATCTTATCAAACTATCGATAATGTGTAACAACTTTATGTTTAGTAGTAGTTTAATTCATTACACCTGGTAAGTTCCCTATATAATGTACATAACAGTAATTTAATGTTATACTTTGAACAAAGGAGAATATCAGATCACATGCAGGAAACTTTCACAACCATAAAAGATCAATTTCAAATGAGTAAAACAAGTTAGTTTTTTTTCGAATCAGATGATAGTAGCACTACAAGTGAGTCTCTAGTTGAAAATATAAAGTTATGAATGAATATTAAGATACTTTGATATAGGCAATATTTACTCCACATACAAATGTGTAGCAGTTTATTTGCGGCATATCATATTTTGCACATCAGGGACAGGGTGTTGAACTACTAGTACTTATGTAGGTTATTATTACCCAATCTCGTTCTGTCAATAAATTTTGTTCAGAAATGCTGAGAGGTATTCCCCTAAAAATCAAAGTAAGCAGTAACAATTTTAGGGGCCATTGAGTAAACATTTACTTCCAAGGCAGTAGGAGGCTACTGTTGAACATCCGAGCGATATCCATCAAAGGTACATGTACATACCTGCAGTTAGACCGCATGCCGGTAGCACCCACCAAGATGATTCGTAGTGTGCAAACGAGCCTGGCTGCTGTCCATCCTCTAACAACTCGCGGTGTACCTGAACAGTGTACAGAAAATTAAAGGCCTTGTTTAACCCTTTACCATTGAGATACACTACACACTTTGACACATTTGTAGTCCATGTTGTCAAATTAAATTAAGGACTTTTCTTTCTAGATTCAAGTTTAAAGCCTTCATTTCCAACCCTTAGATACTGGTTTGCAACCAACAGCATACACCCTTAACGGACTGTGAGTTACCTGCATATAGCCATCAACACTTTGCTTCTGACAGAAAGAAGGTAAATTTATTTGATCCTCACAGATCTGGACTTTTGAAATCCAGTACCGGTAGGTAAAAGTGTGTTGTACCACAAGAATACAAATGCAACATATTTTTCAATTAAAATGCATTATATTTTTCAATGAAATGTGTTTTCGCTAGTTTATTCTTTCTTGTAAAAACATTTATGATCTCTTTAGTGTAGTTATCACTGAGCAGAGGACCCTGTCTTATAGTCTCTTTAAAGCCTCAAACTTAAGTTAACAGCTTAACTACAAAATCTGGCCACACTGTCCGAAACCGATTGTATAGGTACATGATACTGGACTTTTTAATCATATTTATTATGCAACTGTCCAGACAACGACCCGATAAAACCTGTCTGATATATTGTGATAAAAGACTGTGTTATTATGACACTGACTGAGAATGTAAATTTACCCCCACAGAAAGTGGTTCTGTAATACCAGGTCACTGCCTGATAACGCAATACATCTACGTCATAGCTTGTGAATACATCATGCAACTGATAGCTCACCATTGCTTCACAATGCAATAAGGTTATCTTGTATTAAATGATGCATTCATTTATTCAATTTCATGATTGTACCCTAAATGTCAATACAAACTAACATCGTAAATAAAACAGTATGATTTCACCAAGTATTTCCCTGCCTCTTGGGTCTACATGTTAAACAAGAAGAAGTAAGTCCAAGTCCATGACACATACCTGCAGAAGATTAAGGACTAGAGAGAAGAAGATGCCAAAGCAGAAAAGGATTGCGCCTCGCACCACCACTTGCATCTTGCCTGACATCTGGAGTCCAAATCAAAATATCACGCTGAAAACACAAANAAAGGCGTTTTTACGGCTGTACGGCCCTTATCTGGAGCTCTGCTGAACCTATTACCAGTGTACTAAGCATTTATTTTTATTTTTATTTTTTTCTTGCATGCTTTGATCTTTTATGCCTATGACTTTTTGTTAGAGTTAGTATGTGCAGAGGGCCAGTAGCTGGGAGTTGGATTATTTCAACTAATTACATGGCAAATCCTTATTATATCTACCTTGCATGTAACTGAAGGTATAGTTTTTGAAGTTTCATAACAATTTAACATACGTACAAGCGTTTTAGGTCATACACAAATAGGTGAAACTTAGGCCTTTTAAGGGACTATTAAGAGGTAATAATTACTCTAAGCAGCATACAACAGACCAGATTGAAAAAGTGGAGGAGGATTTCTGTATCGTCGTCCCTCATTTCCCCCCAACGGCCAGACCGGTCAAGGGAATGAGGATGATGACGACAACAGTGTTGTTTTTACATTGCAAAGAGGCGACAATAAAAGGTGCGAAAGTTTCCTGATTCGCGGCTATATATTAGGGGCCTACTACTGGGCCGAAACCTCTACGCCTTTTCAACACAAATATCAGCGGCACAAGTCCATAACTTGCATAAGACATAAACCCTTGCAGCCTCACGAATGCAAAACTAGCAGCCATCTGACACTTGAAAGCAATAAAAATGCCTAAACAAGAAAGGTCTGCACAAACTATCATTAAGGAAATATAATGTTTTACCTTTCTGTTACAAATATCCACCGATATCACAGACTGCTTTATTGACTATCACAATCTTAATAACAACAAACCAAGTTTTGTTTCCTATTAAACGAAAATACGAGTTCAATGACAAAGACAGCTGATAGCCTGATGTTCACGTGACCACAACAGAAACATCGTCCCATAAAATTAAACCAATGAAAATCCAGAGAAAAAAGGACGATGAAACATTAACCAATCGTGACTCAGGTCAAGGTAAATGACCGACACTTCGTTTTGTGTTTGCGGAGTTTGCCGAATAAATCCGATTGAGGATTCGCATGAATGATTTTAAGAATAAGGCAAAGGATTTCCAAAACATGATGATCACGTGACTCTCACAAAATGGCAGCTAGTGGGAGTTTATTTGCAGGAAAACGTAGAACTGGTTCTTTTACTCCTGCTGAAGCCGATGGAAATGAACAAGATGTATACTTAAATTATGTATTTTTTATAATAGAATTGCAAATCGCTGTCAGATGATAAATCATGCTAGTTATTAAGAATATCATGTTTAATGGTAATAACATGAATAACTTAAGTTAAGGACATATCGCTTTCTGAAATTTTCAGACTGGGTGGGGAAATGTTAAAGAATAATTCCTTATATAAGCATTCTATATATAGTTCGGAACAATATGCACAACTATAATAACATATAATTCAGTGATACATGAACCAGTTCTAATGAAATCTTTTAAAAAGAGTAAATAATCACATCTTTTCACCTTATAAACCACTTTCTTCTTGGGCGTTCAAAGTGTTGCTTAATCAATGTTTATGTTCATTAGAGTGAAATTTGTAAATAATACTCAGTCCACATGGAGTGTAATGGACCACACCAATCTCATACCGTGTGTGAAATAAAGATTTAATTTAATTTTCAATTAAATAGCCAAGTTTCACACTCAAATTTTTAGCAGTAATCGTGACATACATTTGTAATAATAAATCAGTGAATCCTAAATTATGAAATTTTGTCATCCACAATCGGGACCCTCTTTTTTCATGGAACACTATTGACTGGTAAGATTTCAATGAAAAGCCAGGTTAAGCCCCAAATGCTTTGCAGAGACTGTTCAAAGTGGTGAACAATCAGTTTTTATGTATAACCCTTTCAGTGCGGGAACCAAATTTTGAAGGCCTTTGCAAACAGTTTGGATCCAGATGAGACGCCACAGAACGTGGCGTCTCATCAGGATCCAAACTGTTTGCTATTCTGATAGTATTCTTTGAAAAAAAATCGAAGAAAATTCTAATTTTAGAAATTTAGCAGACAACATTTTAGCAGACGACAAATTTCCCAGCATGCAAAGGGTTAATGTTGTGTTGCATGTATTGTCCTGTATTGCCGCTGACCTTCAATATAAGGCTAATGGATGATTTCAATAATTTATGTTATGATAATGGGTCTGGAGTTTCATTTTGCATATATTCCTATTTGTTTTTTAAATAATCAAGGACAAAACAACAACTTTACATTCAAAAATATGCTTTGCCTTCCAAATTCAGATAGCTAAATTAACAAGTTATCTTGTGGTTTGTTTGTTTTAGTTTGATGTGCGTGAAGATGAGGAACAGAATGTGAAGTTGCTGCAGACCATTGAGCTCCTGCTGGCAGCAGGCTACTTCCGTGCCAGGATTAAGGGGTTGTCTCCCTTTGACAAGGTGAGCAGCATTTTCTCTTGCTGTCCAGTGAGGTCATTGGTCGGTACACTCCTTTCTCACCTCGGCAACCTGGGTGTACGTGACAATGCATGTGTGCTTGGTGATCTCCATATTGAACAGGGGTTTTCTCATGGTTGTCTGATTTCTCTCTAAGGCCGAAGACCACATCAAAATGAACTGTCGTTCAGTAAGAAATTAATTGCTGGAAAATGCAGTACTTATTCCAAATTAGCCCCAACTGCAGTGAGTCTAGAAAGTTAATAAGGTTGGTGTGAAAGGACCATTACCAGCTCTTCATATAAATACAGCATAAGGAAGGACCTAATTAACTTTTAAATACAACTTACAGTGATTTCTCCAGATTAGGCTTTCAGGTCTAAGTGGACAAAACCATGGCCTTTAGTTTTTATGTAATGCAATACACTGGGCAGTGCAGTTAAATATAATTTTAAATAAAGCATCTCAATTTCAATGTCAGATTTTTCTGACTGTCTAAACGATATTTGTGGCAGTCATCTTTTGTTGATTTATAATTAGACCCAAACAATATGATAGTTTAATTTATCCGCAACATGCAAAAAAGGGTCTTATACCATGGTCAGCGTAGCTCCAGACCAGCCTACGCATCTGCCCATTCCGTTCTGGAGATACTCTGTCTTGTAATGAGACCACGAAACCTTGTGTTACTTAATAGCTGACAAGAGTAGCTCCTGATCAGACTGCACGATTGCGCAGGCTGGTCTGCAGCCATGCTTTTGATTGATTGATTGATTGATGCTGGTTTTATTTGGCATAAGATCCATTTTCGCACAATGTGGCTCAATTAGTTGAAACGTTTATCATTGGCAAGCTATACGTTTTCAATCATAGTGTATTGAGTATTGCAAACCCATAAAAATTGACGGTGACATTTGTACACAGAAAAATTTGAGAGATTCAGAAGATCTCATTGTCAGACCTTTTGGCCAGTAATTGATTTATTAGTTGCATTTATTGCTGGTCAATGTTTCAGGTTGTTGGAGGCATGACATGGTGTATCACCACCTGTAATGTGGACATTGACGTGGATCTTCTCTTTCAAGAAAACTCCACCATTGGACAGAAAATGTTGGTACACAATTCTTGTATTAATAGGACTTTAAAGTTCATAAAATATTAATTCGTTCTGAATTAAGTATGGGATTTAGTGTTTTTACTTGATTAAAATAGGAATTGGAATGGGAAAGTTATAGTATCATAATGCCTTTTGAATGGCATTTTTGTGATAAATCCCTAATTTTTTCTCCCACTATCTTCCTGTTAATGTTCTTAACCCGTTTTTGAATATGAGTGAAAAGATCATGTTTTTACAACTTATATAATTATTTTTTTTGTGCCGCCTAAAATATTAGAAACGGTAACTTTGCAAGACGTGAAATTTTGGTGCCAACTTTTTCAGGGGTTTCATAAATGTTACATAATATGCGGCTGATTTCTAAAAGAAGGAGGGGAAATTGGGGAATTAATGTGTATATTTATTAAAGTAAAAAAACAAAAGTCGATAGTTGTTATTGTTTTTAGTGTAAATAGAAGGGTGGTTTACCAGCCTCCGTTGTCTTAACCCTTTGAGCGCTGGAACCTGATTTTGAAGGCCTTTGCAAACAGTTTGGATCCAGATGAGACGCCACAGAATGTGGCGTATCATCAGGATTCAAACTGTTTGCTATTCTGATAGTACTCTTTAAAAAAAAATCAAATAAAATGCTAATTTTAGAAATTCAGCAGACAACATTTTAGCAGACGACAAATTTCCCAGCATGCAAAGGGTTAATTCAAACCCTGCTTTCTGTTTGTTGCAGAGCCCTGACAGAGAAGATTGTAGCTGTGCTTCCCCGTATGAAGTGTCCTCACAGGATTGAACCCCACCAGATCCAGGGCCTCGACTTCATTCACATATATCCGGTCGTACAGGTACGCTTGACGAGAACTGAAATGAGGCCAAATTGTTACTATCCCTTTGAGCGCTGGAACCGGATTTTGAAGGCCTTTGCAAACAGTTTGGATCCAGATGAGACGCCACAGAACGTGGCGTCTCATCAGGATCCAAACTGTTTGCTATTCTGATAGTATTTTTTGAAAAAAAATCAAAGAANGATCCAAACTGTTTGCTATTCTGATAGTATTTTTTGGAACAAAAATCGAAGAAAATGCTAATTTTAGAAATTCAGCAGACAACATTTTAGCAGACGACAAATTTCCCAGCATGCAAAGGGCTTTTCTACACTACTATAGGAAAGCAAAAGCATCTGAATTATCAATTTGTGCATCAGTGGACAAGGCGTAAGTGTTGTTTAAAAATCATGTGACAAATTTAAATTTAAGTTACGATACGACTGTTGTAGTATAAGAAGTTTAATCACTAAGCACCAACTGTTTTGATTAGATATTTTCATCAATTCTATTCATTTCCTATTTATCAAACCAATTAATCCTAATTTGTTTTTGACATGAGCTACAAATGCAGTTATAACATTAATTTACCATATGATATTTGTTAAAACAGGGCCCAGTTCCCACAAAACCTATCCAGGGTTTAACATGACACTGTCATTTTGACATTTCTAATCCGATACAATATTTTCGAGCTCAACGCTCACTATTTAGTTTAAACCTATTTATTTTAGCTCGATTGCATGGAAGGCCAAAGGCTTATTGAAATGCTCTAACCATTTGCATGCTGGGAAATTTGTCATCAGCTAAAATGTCGTCTGCTGAATTTCTTAGATCATCATTTTCTTCACTTTTTTTCAAAGACCACTATCAGAATAGCAAACAGTTTGGATCCTGATGAGACGCCACGTTCTGTGGCGTCTCATCTGGATCCAAACTGTTTGCAAAGGCCTTCAAAATCCGGTTCCAGCACTCAAAGGGTTAAAGTGNGGGAATCGAACCCATGACCTCTCGGTTGCTAGGCGGACACCATACCATCTGTGTTCACCATTTGTGTCTGTATGTTTCAGTGGTTGGTGAAGCGGGCCATAGAGACGAGAGAGGAGTTGGGAGACTACATCAGGAAGTTCTCTGTGTCCCAGTTCAACAAGACGTACAAAACACCCGAGGTATGTAGATGATCCTCACTCTGGGAAAGGGGGGCTTAATGCACATGCGTAAAGTGTCGTCCCAGATCAGCCTGTGCAGTCCACACAGGGTAATCAGGGACGACACTTTCTGCTTTAAGGGTATTTTTTGTTTCAAGGAAGACTCTTCGTAGCGAAAATCCAGTTTAGTGCGAAAGAGTCGTCCCTAATTAGCCTGTGCGGACTGCACAAGCTAATCTGGGACGACACTTTACGCCCATGCATTTAGCCCCCTTTTCCCAGAGCGCGGCTTAAATGTATTATCAATGTGCATAATTTTGTATATGGGAATTTTCTGAAATTGTTACCATGATGACAACATTCATGTATTATATTTGTCTTCAAAGTAATGCATTTCATTCAATGTTTTCATTTGTTTTCATGACTTGGAATATAGCAGGGGTTTTGTATCATTATTTGAAACCTGCCGAATATTGGCCCTTTCCCCTAGACGTATTTTTCTCTGACAGAAATTTTCCCCAAAACAATGAGATCTTAACCTTTAATTATGTAAGGTAACCTGATTCAGCGTGGAAAAATATTGCATAATTAAATTATCTGTTGCCTTGAATTTGTTTTAAAACAGTACAATATGTTAAATTGATTTATTTTAGAATTTCCTTATTTTCCCCCAAAATCAGGCTTTCGCGCGAGTTTTTTTTATCCTTAAGAAAGGCTAGGCCCTTTCCCAAAAATTAGATAACAAAAATTGAATATAGGCTATTTCACGATTGCATATGGCTACCGTACAAAACCATGTATAGCGCGCAAACATGTACACCATGCACTCGTTTTGTTTATGCCAAACAACTTAACCCTTTGAGCGCTGGAACCGGATTTTGAAGGCCTTTGCAAACAGTTTGGATCCAGATGAGACGCCACAGAACGTGGCGTCTCATCAGGATCCAAACTGTTTGCTTTTCTGATAGTATTCTTTGAAAAAAAATGAAGAAAATGCTAATTTTAGAAATTCAGCAGACGACATTTTAGCAGATGACAAATTTCCCAGCATGCAAAGGGTTAAGTTTGGATGAGGGTATTGACATTTTGTGTGTGGGTAGCTTACATGCGCCCCTAGCTTGGGCTTGCACAATTATTTTAATCTCTTAAATGTTGAAAATCTGGTTTTGTACAGTTGCCATGTTTCTTACGTATTATATTTTTTTCTTTCATTTGGGTGCGTTGTTTATAGAAGAGAAAACAAAATATTTTCCTATTTTTTTCATCATATATATTAACAAACATCATGTCTTATAATTTTTCATTAATTATTTTCATTAAATGCTGTACTCAAGTGACTTTATTTTGTTATTGTCTTTCTTTAAAACTATAACAACTATTATACGCTTCAATTTCTTAAATTGTCAGAATCCTATGATGTTTAATTTATAGTTTTACTTCTACAACTATTAAGATTTAATGACATGACATGCATCATCAGTATTTATGTCCAATTAAAACAAATGCAAATCAATACATGCCATGTTTAGTTTCAAATAATTTGTATTGGGGCTAACAAAAATTACAATTAAATGCACAAAACTGATACACTGCAAAAGATCTTTAATGTGCACTTTAACTTGTTTCTGTTTACATGCTACATGTATTCACCGAATTTGTTATCATTTAAGTTCATTTGAACTGTTTACTTTAGACCACACACCAGTCTATAGTTCACATGCTGTGTGCCCTAATTTTCATTGATAAATTTAATCTGGCCATACACAAATGATTTTATCACGCGATGTTATGGCGGGTTTTTACTATCTCGACATTCTTCATTGTAACCTTCGTCTGTACATGTACGTACATGTTCATCTTGCCTATGTGATGATATAACCATGATGTTTGTGTGTTTATCAAAACAAGATGCAGCTTTTAATATAAATAAAGACGTAAAATGGACATTGAAAAAATGTGTTTGTGCAATATCATTGTATTTATAATTACAAATAATGGTTTATTCTTGACAAAATGTTCTTGAGTTCTTTGTCAAATAAAAATGAGTGGTTTAAGTATTGGTTTAAGAAGAGATGTAGATAACAGTTATCTACGTCTCTGGTTTAAGACAAAAATATTAAACAATCTTCGTACATCTATCTAAAATTAGCTTTGCTTAATTTAATGTTGACCCAACCCTAACTCTTTCAGGGCTGGAACCGAATTTTGAAGGCATTTGCAAACAGTTTGGATCCAGATGAGACGCCACAGAACGTGGCGTCTCATCAGGATCCAAACTGTTTGCTATTTTAGAGATTCAGCAGACGACATTTTAGCAGACAACAAATTTCCCAGCATGCAGAGGGTTAAGGTTATATACCAAGACAAGGCTATAAAAGTCATGAGTGGATATTTAATTACACTGTAATGTTAAAAGATTACAACAACTGTCATATACAATTGGGCCGTGCTCTGTGAAAAGGGGGTTTAATGCATGTGCATAAAGTGTCTATACAGGCTAAACAGGGACAACACTTTCCTCCTAAACTGCATTTTTGCCAAGAAGTCTTCCTTTAAACGAAGAAAACGATAACAGTGGAAATTGTCGTCCCTGAGTAGCCTGTGCAGACTGCACAGGCTAATCTGGGACAACACTTACTCACATGCATTCAACCCCCTTTTCACAGAGAGAGGCTTAATTATATTGTTACTTGTAGTTGGAAGGTAGATTTATAGCTGCAACTTAAAATCAGGGCCGTGTGAAAGTTTTGTATCACATATTACCCTGTTACACTCTGTCCCTGTCATGTCTCTATGAACTTAATTTGCTGTAGCAGTCAAAATGCTTGAAACTGATGTATTATTATTTTTTGTGACATCTATCTTTGAAAGCAAATTGGGTTATGACTTTTAGATATCCATGTTTATAATGCGTAAATATTTTCAGGAGAGGGAAAACTAGAATTTTACCCTCTTATTATGCAAGTTATAAGTAACGACTCAAATCATTTTCAAAATGAGGGTAAAATTTATCAGTAGCCACTTTAAACATATTGGACCAAATACATGCTTTGTGCTTTTTGAAAAGAAAATGAGGCAACACAGGGATTGAATGTTGCACTCTTCTATAATATTATCAACACATAATATGTAATTCTTTATAAAAAATACAGACCCTGTACTGGGAAATTTTGTTTTAAGCGTAGATTCTCAGTTTAAAATATGCACACTTGTATTATTGTGTTGGTCTTCGGTAAAACTATAAGAATTCAGGCCTGCTTGGATGAACAGTTAATTTCAATTATTTTACTAAACAAAGTTATTCTTTTATCTCAGTGCATGGTTCAATGGCTGTGTTAAGCTTCTGCACCAAGTTACATGTGTATTACTTTATCTCAAAACATGGTTCCATGGCTGTGTGAAGCTTCTGTACCAAGTTACATGTGTATTACTTTATCTCAATAAATGGTTCCATGGCTGTGTGAAGCTTCTGTACCAAGTTATTCTCTTATCTCAATATATGGTTCCATGGCTGTGTAAAGCTACTCTACCAAGTTATTCTCTTATCTCAATATATGGCTCCATGGCTGTGTAAAGCTACTGTACCAAGTTATTCTCTTATCTCAATATATGGCTCCATGGCTGTGTAAAGCTACTGTACCAAGTTATTCTCTTATCTCAATATATGGCTCCATGGCTGTGTAAAGCTACTGTACCAAGTTATTCTCTTATCTCAATATATGGTTCCATGGCTGTGTAAAGCTACTGTACCAAGTTATTCTCTTATCTCAATATATGGTTCCATGGCTGTGTAAAGCTACTGTACCAAGTTATTCTCTTATCTCAATATATGGTTCCATGGCTGTGTAAAGCTACTGTACCAAGTTATTCTCTTATCTCAATATATGGTTCCATGGCTGTGTAAAGCTACTGTACCAAGTTATTCTCTTATCTCAATATATGGTTCCATGGCTGTGTAAAGCTACTGTACCAAGTTATTCTCTTATCTCAATATATGGTTCCATGGCTGTGTAAAGCTACTGTACCAAGTTATTCTCTTATCTCAATATATGGTTCAATGGCTGTGTAAAGCTACTGTACCAAGTTATTCTCTTATCTCAATATATGGTTCAATGGCTGTGTAAAGCTTCTGTACCAAGTTATTCCTTTATTTCAATAAATGGTTCAATGGCTGTGTAAAGCTACTGTACCAAGGTATTCCTTTATCTCAATAAATGGTTCAATGGCTGTGTAAAGCTACTGTACCAAGGTATTCCTTTATCTCAATAAATGGTTCAATGGCTGTGTAAAGCTACTGTACCAAGGTATTCCTTTATCTCAATAAATGGTTCAATGGCTGTGTAAAGCTACTGTACCAAGGTATTCCTTTATCTCAATAAATGGTTCAATGGCTGTGTAAAGCTACTGTACCAAGGTATTCCTTTATCTCAATAAATGGTTCAATGGCTGTGTAAAGCTACTGTACCAAGGTATTCCTTTATCTCAATAAATGGTTCAATGGCTGTGTAAAGCTACTGTACCAAGTTATTCCTTTATCTCAATAAGTGGTTCAATGGCTGTGTAAAGCTTCTGTACCAAGTTATTCCTTTATCTCAATAAATGGTTCTATGGCTGTGTAAAGCTACTGTACCAAGTTATTCCTTCCTCTCAATAAATGGTTCTATGGCTGTATAAAGCTTCTGTACCAAGTTATTCCTTTATCTCAATAAATGGTTCTATGGCTGTGTAAAGCTTCTGTACCAAGTTATTCCTTTATCTCAATAAATGGTTCTATGGCTGTGTAAAGCTTCTGTACCAAGTTATTCCTTTATCTCAATAAATGGTTCTATGGCTGTGTAAAGCTTCTGTACCAAGTTATTCCTTTATCTCAATAAATGGTTCTATGGCTGTGTAAAGCTTCTGTACCAAGTTATTCCTTTATCTCAATAAATGGTTCTATGGCTGTGTAAAGCTTCTGTACCAAGTTATTCCTTTATCTCAATAAATGGTTCTATGGCTGTGTAAAGCTTCTGTACCAAGTTATTCCTTTATCTCAATAAATGGTTCTATGGCTGTGTAAAGCTTCTGTACCAAGTTATTCCTTTATCTCAATAAATGGTTCTATGGCTGTGTAAAGCTTCTGTACCAAGTTATTCCTTTATCTCAATAAATGGTTCTATGGCTGTGTAAAGCTTCTGTACCAAGTTATTCCTTTATCTCAATAAATGGTTCTATGGCTGTGTAAAGCTTCTGTACCAAGTTATTCCTTTATCTTAATAAATGGTTCTATAGCTGTGTAAAGCTTCTGTACCAAGTTATTCCTTCCTCTCAATAAATGGATCTATGGCTGTGTTAAGCTACTGTACCAAGTCCTTATCTCAATAAATGGTTCAATGGCTGTGTAAAGCTACTGTACCAAGTCCTTATCTCAATAAATGGTTCAATGGCTGTGTAAAGCTACTGTACCAAGTTATTCCTTTATCTCAATAAGTGGTTCAATGGCTGTGTAAAGCTTCTGTACCAAGTTATTCCTTTATCTCAATAAATGGTTCTATGGCTGTGTAAAGCTACTGTACCAAGTTATTCCTTCCTCTCAATAAATGGATCTATGGCTGTATAAAGCTTCTGTACCAAGTTATTCCTTTATCTCAATAAATGGTTCTATGGCTGTGTAAAGCTACTGTACCACGTTATTCCTTTATCTCAATAAATGGTTCTATGGCTGTGTTAAGCTACTGTACCACGTTATTCCTTTATCTCAATAAATGGTTCTATGGCTGTGTAAAGCTATTGTACCACGTTATTCCTTCCTCTCAATAAATGGTTCTTTGGCAGTGTAAAGCTATTGTACCAAGTTATTCCTTTCTCTCAATAAATTTATCTATGGCTGTGTAAAGCTACTGTACCAAGTTATTCCTTCCTCTCAATAAATAGATCTATGGCCGTGTAAAGCTACTGTACCAAGTTATTCCTTCCTCTGAATAAATGGATCTATGGCTGTATAAAGCTATTGTACCAAGTTATTCCTTCCTCTCAATAAATGGATCTATGGCTGTGTAAAGCTACTGTATCAAGTTATTCCTTCCTCTCAATAAATGGATCTATGGCTGTGTAAAGCTACTGTACCGAGTTATTCCTTTATCTCAATACATGGTTCTATGGCTGTGTAAAGCTACTGTAGCAAGTTATTCCTTCCTTTCAATAAATGGATCTATGGCTGTGTAAAGCTTCTGTACCAAGTTATTCCTTTATCTCAATAAATGGTTCTATGGCTGTGTAAAGCTTCTGTACCGAGTTATTCCTTCCTATCAATAAATGGTTCTATGGCTGTGTAAAGCTACTGTACCAAATTATTCCTTCCTCTCAATAAATGATTCTATGGCTGTGTAAAGCTACTGTACCAAGTTATTCCTTCCTTTCAATAAATGGTTCTATGGCTGTGTTAAGCTTCTGTACCGATTTATTCCTTCATATCAGTACATGGTTTCATGTATGTTTAAAACTATTTTATTTTTCTTTCAGTACAATCACATGGTTCTGTTTCTCTTTCAGGATGAGAAATTCCTGGCTATCAAGGACAAAGCTACCAGCACTGTGTCAGAGGTCAAGGTCAGTGGTTAGCTAGCATGTTAGAATTAATACATAAAGGACAAAGCTACCAGCACTGTGCCAGATGTCAAGGTCAGTGGTTAGCTAGCATGTTAGAATTAATAAATAAAGGACAAAGCTACCAGTACTGTTTCAAATGTCAAGGTCAGTGGTAAGCTAGCTTGTTAGGGTTAATAAATAAAGGACAAAGCTACCAGCACTGTGTCAGATGTCAAGGTCAGTGGATAGCTGGCATGTTCGAATTAATAAATAAAGGACAAAGCTACAAGCACTGTGTCAGATGTCAAGGTCAGTGGTAAGCTAGCATGTTAGAATTAATAAATGAAGGACAAAGCTACCAGCACTGTGTCAGATGTCAAGGTCAGTGGTTAGCTAGCATGTTAGAATTAAATAATAAAGGACAAAGCTACCAGCACTGTGTCAGATGTCAAGGTCAGTAGTGAGCTAGCATGTTGGAATTAATAAATGAAGGACAAAGCTACCAGCACTGTTTCATATGTCAAGGTCAGTGGTTAGCTAGCATGCTAGAATTATATAATAAAGGACAAAGGTACCAACACTGTGCCAGAAGTTAAAGTCAGTGGTTAGCTAGCATGCTAGAATTAATTAATAAAAGACAAAGGTACCAACACTGTGTTAGATGTCAAGGTCAGTGGTTAGCTAGCATGTGAGTATTTAGAAATAAAGGACAAAGCTACCAGCACTGTGTTAGATTTCAAGGTCAGTGGTTAGCTAGCATGTTAGTATTTTGAAATAAAGGACAAAGCTACCAGCCTTGTGTCAGATGTCAAGGTCAGTGGTTAGCTAGAATGTGAGTATTTAGAAATAAAGGACAAAGCTACCAGCACTGTGTCAGATGTCAATGTCAGTGGTTAGCTAGAATGTGAGTATTTAGAAATAAAGGACAAAGCTACCAGCACTGTGTCAGGGCTTACTCTGCCAATCGCCAAATTAGCCAATGGCTACAAATTGACCAATTTGGCTAAAACAAATTCTATTTGGCTACAACATTTTCTTCATTAAAACCTATACAAATTGCCAAAAAGAGAAGAATTTTGCCAAAGCAAGTGAATTTGGCTGAAGAAAATTTTGAGCCAGGGGAAGCCCTTGTGTCAGATGTCAAGGTCAGTGGTTAGCTAGAATGTGAGTATTTAGAAATAAAGGACAAAGCTACCAGCCTTGTGTCAGATGTCAAGGTAAGTGGTTAGCTAGCATGTTAGTTTTAATAAATAAAGGACAAAGCTACCAGCACTTTGTCAGATGTCAAGGTCAGTGGTTAGCTAGCATGTTAGTATTAATAAATAAAGGACAAAGCTACCAGCACTGTGTCAGATGTCAAGGTCAGTGGTAAGCTAGCATGTTAGTATTTAGAAATAAAGGACAAAGCTACCAGCCTTGTGTCAGATGTCAAGGTTAGTGGTTAGCTAGCATGTTAGAATTAATAAATAAAGGACAAAGCTACCAGCACTGTGTCAGATGTCAAGGTCAGTGGTTAGCTAGCATGTTAGAATTAATAAATGAAGGACAAAGCTACCAGCACTGTGTCAGATGTCAAGGTCAGTGGTAAGCTAGCATTTGGTATTTAGAAATAAAGGACAAAGCTACCAGTACTGTGTCAGAGGTCAAGGTAAGTGGTTAGCTGCATGTTAGGTTTTAGAAATAAATGATAAAGCTACCAGCACTGTGTCAGAAGTTAACGTCAGTGGTTAGCTAGCATGTTAGAATTAAGAAATAAAGGAATAAGCTATGAGCAGATCATTCAATAAGCAACTGGAGTACTGATGCATAGACATTATTCCACAAGAACATTGAGATTTTTATTGACTGATAAATACAATAATTCAGGAACTATTTTGATTCTATCATAGTTGAGAATAAAAAACCCAGAGAGACCTATATTTTAAACTGATTTGCTGCTTTCAAGTTGAGGACTTTTTTTGCATGTTAATGAAATGTATTGGAAATTATACAGGTACTTGAATTATTTACTCACAGAAGTTTGGGGATTAACCCTTTGAGCGCTGGAACCAGATTTTGAAGGCCTTTGCAAACAGTTTGGATCCAGATGAGACGCCACAGAACGTGGCGTCTCATCAGGATCCAAACTGTTTGCTATTCTGATAGTGGTCCTAGAAAAAAAATCGAAGAAAATGCTAATTTTAGAAATTCAGCAGACAACATTTTAGCAGACGACAAATTTCCCAGCATGCAATGGGTTATATGAGCTGCATAGTGCAAAAATTAGTCTTATGACATATGCGGTCAGTGTATCTCCAGCCCAGTCTGCGCATTGACGCAGTCTGGTCCGGAGCTACGCTATCCATTAATTAGACCATGAAACCTCACGTGACTTTATATGTGACAGGGTAGCTCCTGACCAGACTGCACAGATGCACAGGCTGGTCTGGAACTATACTGGCTGCATTTGGCATAAGACCCCTTTTCGCATGACGCGTCTCATATGAACATCATGATATAATATTGAGAAAAATATATTGAGTTTCTTTTTGTCCCCAGAGTACATACAAGCCAGAGAGGAAGTACCGGCGTCATGACGTGGACAAGTTGAAGGATGAGGAGACGAGAGTCCAGTCCACACTGCTGGAGTACGGACGCAGATATGGGTTCAGCAAGGCAGACAAACAGGAGGTAGGACATTATGTTCTTCATGTTCACAACCACACCCATTCCGCCGCAATGAAGAATAGAGGGTGTAATACTTGATTTACCCTGTCTGTTTGTCTGTCTGTCCATTGTATAATTGTCTGACTATTTCCTCCTACAACATTGAAACTTGCTTGTTTTGTTCCTTTTACTATACTACACTTTCAACTGTTATTATTGTACATTCAATACACAGAAGTTTTGCCCCCTGTTTCAACTAAGAATTTCTTTAACATGATTATCACAACTTGCTAAATATTATGACATGTGGTGAAGGGTGTGTATTCCTCTCTGCAGTCACAATCTATAGTTATGCATCCATTTACTTGCCTTAAATAAAGATTTTGAGCTGATTCCTCTCCTGCTGCATTTATGTATTTGTTTACATTTAAGGCGTAAGTGTTTTTAGCTCACCTGTCACGAAGTGACATGGTGAGCTTATGTGATCATGTGATGTCCGGCGTCCATCGTGCGTGCGTCCGTCAACAATTTGTTTGTGTAGACAG